>JBBPBR010000561.1:0-27168 GCA_037974775.1 Cicer pinnatifidum | reverse complement strand
AAAATGACCTAATTGATCATCCAATGACACAACCACACCTATTGGATGCACAAGATTGGTTAAAAACCCTAATTGGACAAGAATATGCCAAGGGAGGACGAAAATGACCTAAATGTTAATCCAATAACACAAATGAACTTATTGGATGCACAAGATTGGTTAAAAACCCTAATTGGACAAGAATAAGCCTAGGGAGAACGAAAATGACCTAATTGATCATCCATTGCCACAAACACACCTATTGGATGCACAAGATTGGTTAAAAACCCTAATTGGACAAGAATATGCCTCGGGAGGACGAAAATGACCTAAATATTAATTCAATGACACAAACAAAGTTATTGGATGCACAAGATTGGTTAAAAACTCTTATTGGACAAGAATAAGCCTAGGGAGGACGAAAATGACTTAACTGATCATCCAATGACACAAACACACCTATTGGATGCACAAGATTGGTTAAAAACTCTAATTGGACAAGAATAAGCCTAGGGAGGACGAAAATGACCTAATTGATCATCCATTGCCACAAAAACACCTATTGGATGCACAAAATTGGTTAAAAACCCTAATTGGACAAGAATATGCCTAGGGAGGACGAAAATTAACTAACTGATCATCCAATGACACAAACACACCTATTGGATTTACAAGATTGGTTAAAAACCCTAATTGGACAAGAATATGCCTAGGGAGGACGAAAATAACGTAAATATTAATTCAATGACACAAACAAACTTATTGGATGCACAAGATTAGTTAAAAACCATAATTGACAAGAATAAGCCTAAGGAGGACAAAAATGACCTAATTGATCATCCAATGACACAACCACACCTATTGGATGCACAAGATTGGTTAAAAACCCTAATTGGAAAAGAATATGCCAAGGGAGGACGAAAATGACCTAATTGATCATCCAATGACACAAACACACCTATTGGATGTACAAGATTGGTTAAAAACCCTAATTGGACAAGAATATGCCTCGGGAGGACGAAAATGACCTAATTGATCATCCAATGACACAAACACACCTATTGGATGTACAAGATTGGTTAAAAACCGTAATTGGACAAGAATATGCCTAGGGAGGACGAAAATGACCTAATTGATCATCCAATGACACAAACACACCTATTGGATGCTCAAGATTGGTTAAAACCCTAATTGGACAAGAATAAGCGTAGGGAGGACAAAAATGACCTAATTGATCATCCAATGACACAAACACACCTATTGGATGCACAAGATTGGTTAAAAACCCTAATTGGACAAGAATATGCCTAGGGAGGACGAAAATGACCTAAATATTAATTCAATGACACAAACAAAGTTATTGGATGCACAAGATTGGTTAAAAACTCTTATTGGGCAAGAATAAGCCTAGGGAGGACGAAAATGACCTAATTGATCATCCAATGACACAAACACACCTATTGGATGCACAAGATTGGTTAAAAACCCTAATTGGACAAGAATATGCCTTGGGAGGACGAAAATGCCTAGGGAGGACGAAAATGGCCTAATTGATCATCCAATGACACAAACACACCTATTGGATGCACAAGATTGGTTTAAAACCCTAATTGGACAAGAATAAGCCTAGGGAGGACCAAAATGACCTAATTGATCATCCAATGACACAAACACACCTATTTGAAGCACAAGATTGGTTAAAAACCCTAATTGGACAAGAATATGCCTAGGGAGGACCAAAATGACCTAATTGATCATCCAATGACACAAACACACCTATTGGATGCACAAGATTGGTTAAAAACCCTAATTGGAAAAGAATATGCCTAGAGAGGACGAAAATGACCTAATTGATCATCCGTTGCCACAAACACACCTATTGGATGCACAAGATTGGTTAAAAACCCTAATTGGACAAGAATATGCCTAGGGAGGACGAAAATGACCTAAATATTAATTCAATGACACAAACAAAGTTATTGGATGCACAAGATTGGTTAAAAACTCTTATTGGACAAGAATAATCCTAGGGAGGACGAAAATGACCTAACTGATCATCCAATGACACAAACACACCTATTGGATGCACAACATTGGTTAAAAACTCTAATTGGACAAGAATAAGCCTAGGGAGGACGAAAATGACCTAATTGATCATCCGTTGCCACAAACACACCTATTGGATGCACAAGATTGGTTAAAAACCCTAATTGGACAAGAATAAGCCTAGGGAGGACGAAAATGACCTAATTGATCATCCAATGACACAAACACACCTATTGGATGCACAAGATTGGTTAAAAACCCTAATTGGATAAGAATATGCCTAGGGAGGACGAAAATGACCTAATTGATCATCCAATGAAACAAACACACCTATTGGAAGCACAAGATTGGTTAAAAACCCTAATTGGACAAGAATATGCTTAGGGAGGACGAAAATGACCTAAATGTTAATTCAATGACACAAACAAAGTTATTGGATGCACAAGATTGGTTAAAAACCCTAATTGGACAAGAATAAGCCTAGGGAGGACGAAAATGACCTAATTGATCATCCAATGACACAAACACACCTATTGGATGCACAAGATTGGTTAAAAACCCTAATTAAACAAGAATATGCCTAGGGAGGATGAAAATGACCTAAATATTAATTCAATGACACAAACAAAGTTATTGGATGCACAAGATTGGTTAAAAATCCTAATTGGATAAGAATAAGCTTAGGGAAGACGAAAATGACTTAATTGATCATCCAATGACACAAACACACCTATTGGATGCACAAGATTGGTTAAAAACCCTAATTGGACAAGAATATGCCTAGGGAGGACGAAAATGACCTAAATATTAATTCAATGACACAAACAAAGTTATTGGATGCACAAGATTGGTTAAAAACCCTAATTGGACAAGAATATGCCTAGGGAGGACGAATGTGACCTAAATGTTAATCAAATAACACAAATGAACTTATTGGATGCACAAGATTGGTTAAAAACCCTAATTGGACAAGAATATGCCTAGGGATGACGGATATGACCTAAATGTTAATCCAATGACACAAATGAACTTATTGGATGCACAAGATTGGTTAAAAACCCTAATTGGACAAGAATAAGCCTAGGGAGGACGAAAATGACCTAATTGATCATCCAATGACACAAACACACCTATTGGATGCACAAGATTGATTAAAAACCCTAATTGGACAAGAATAAGCCTAAGGAGGACGAAAATGACCTAATTGATAATCCAATGACACAAACACACCTATTGGATGCACAAGTTTGGTTAAAAACCCTAGTTGGACAAGAATATGCCTAGGGAGAACGAAAATGACCTAAATTGAACATCCAATGCCACAAACACACCTATTGGATGCAGAAGATTGGTTAAAAACCCTAATTGGACAAGAATATGCCTAGGGAGAACGAAAATGACCTAAATGTTAATCCAATGACACAAATGAACTTATTGGATGCACAAGATTGGTTAAAAACCCTAATTGGACAAGAATAAGCCTAGGGAGGACGAAAATGACCTAATTGATCATCCAATGACACAAACACACCTATTGGATGCACAAGATTGATTAAAAACCCTAATTGGACAAGAATAAGCCTAAGGAGGACGAAAATGACCTAATTGATAATCCAATGACACAAACACACCTATTGGATGCACAAGTTTGGTTAAAAACCCTAGTTGGACAAGAATATGCCTAGGGACGACGAAAATGACCTAATTGATCATCCAATGACACAAACACACCTATTGGATGCACAAGATTGGTTAAAAACCCTAATTGGACAAGAATATGCCTAGGGAGGACGAAAATGACCTAAATATTAATTCAATGACACAAACAAAGTTATTGGATGCACAAGATTGGTTAAAAACCCTAATTTGACAAGAATAAGCCTAGGGAGGACGTAAATGACCTAATTGATCATCCAATAACACAAACACACCTATTGGATGCACAAGATTGGTTAAAAACCCTAATTGGACAAGAATAAGCCTTGGGAGGACGAAAATGACCTAATTGATCATCCAATGTAACAAACACATCTATTGGATGCACAAGATTGGTTAAAAACCCTAATTGGACAAGAATAAGCCTAGGGAGGACGAAAATGACCTAATTGATCATCCAATGACACAAACACACCTATTGGATGCACAAGATTGGTTAAAAACCCTAATTGGACAAGAATATGCCTAGGGAGGACGAAAATGACCTAAATATTAATTCAATGACACAAACAAAGTTATTGGATGCACAAGATTGATTAAAAACCCTAATTTGACAAGAATAAGTCTAGGTAGGACGAAAATGACCTAATTGATCATCCAATGACACAAACACACCTATTGGATGCACAAGATTGGTTAAAAACCCTAATTGGACATGAATAAGCCTAGGGACGACGAAAACGACCTAATTGATCATCCATTGACACAAACACACCTATTGGATGAACAAGATTGGTTAAAAACCCTAATTGGACAAGAATAAGCCTAGGGAGGACGAAAATGACCTAATTGATCATCCAATGACACAAACACACCTATTGGATGCACAAGATTGGTTAAAAACCCTAATTGGACAAGAATATGCCTAGGGAGGACGAAAATGACCTAAATATTAATTCAATGACACAAACAAAGTTATTGGATGCACAAGATTGGTTAAAAACCCTAATTGGACAAGAATAAGCCTAGGGAGGACGAAAATGACCTAATTGATCATCCAATGACACAAACACACCTATTGGATGCACAAGATTGGTTTAAAACCCTAGTTGGACAAGAATATGCCCAGGGAGGACGAAAATGACCTAATTGAGCATCCAATGACACAAATGAAATTATTGGATGCACAAGATTGGTTAAAAACCATAATTGGATAACAATAAGCCTAGGGAGGACGAAAATGACCTAATTGATCATCCAATGACACAAACACACCTATTGGATGCACAAGATTGGTTAAAAACCCTAATTGGACAAGAATAAGCCTAGGAAGGACGAAAATGACCTAATTGATCATCCGATGACACAAACACACCTATTGGATGCACAAGATTGGTTAAAAACCCTAATTGGACAAGAATATGCCTAGGGAGGACGAAAATGACCTAAATATTAATTCAATGACACAAACAAAGTTATTGGATGCACAAGATTGGTTAAAAAACCCTAATTGGACAAGAATAAGCCTAGGGAGGACGTAAATGACCTAATTGATCATCCAATGACACAAACACACCTATTGGATGCACAAGATTGGTTAAAAACCCTAATTGGACAAGAATATGCCTAGGGAAGACGAAAATGACCTAAATATTAATTCAATGACACAAACAAACTTATCGGATGCACAAGATTGGTTAAAAACCCTAATTCGACAAGAATAAGCCTAGGGAGGACGAAAATGACCTAATTGATGATCCAATGACACAAACACACCTATTGGATGCACAAGATTGGTTAAAAACCCTAATTGGACAAGAATATGCCTAGGGAGGACGAAAATGACCTAAATATTAATTCAATGACACAAACAAAGTTATTGGATGCACAAGATTGGTTAAAAAACCCTAATTGGACAAGAATAAGCCTAGGGAGGACGAAAATGACCTAATTGATCATCCAATGACACAAACACACCTATTGGATGCACAAGATTGGTTAAAAACCCTAATTGGACAAGAATAAGCCTAGGGAGGACGAAAATGACCTAATTGATCATCCAATGACACAAACACACCTATTGGATGCATATGATTGGTTAAAAACCCTAGTTGGACAAAAATATGCCTAGGGAGGACGAAAATGACCTAATTGATCATCCAATGACACAAATGAACTTATTGGATGCACAAGATTGGTTAAAAACCCTAGTTGTACAAGAATATGCCTAGGGAGGACGAAAATGACCTAATTGATCATCCAATGACACAAACACACCTATTGGATGCACAAGATTGGTTAAAAACCCTAGTTGGACAAGAATATGCCTAGGGAGGACGAAAACGACCTAATTGATCATCCAATGACACAAATGAACTTAATGGATGCATAAGATTAGTTAAAAACCCTAATTGGACAAGAATAAGCCTAGGGAGGACGAAAATGACCTAATTGATCATCCAATGACACAAACACACCTATTGGATGCACAAGATTGGTTAAAAACCCTAATTGGACAAGAATAAGCCTAGGGAGGACGAAAATGACCTAATTGATCATCCAATGACACAAACACACCTATTGGATGCACAAGATTGGTTAAAAACCCAAATTGGAAAAGAATATGCCTAGAGAGGACGAAAATGACCTAATTGATCATCCGTTGCCACAAACACACCTATTGGATGCACAAGATTGGTTAAAAACCCTAATTGGACAAGAATATGCCTAGGGAGGACGAAAATGACCTAAATATTAATTCAATGACACAAACAAAGTTATTGGATGCACAAGATTGGTTAAAAACTCTTATTGGACAAGAATAAGCCTAGGGAGGACGAAAACGACCTAATTGATCATCCAATGACACAAACACACCTATTGGATGCACAAGATTGGTTAAAAACCCTAATTGGACAAGAATAAGCCTAGGGAGGACGAAAATGACCTAATTGATCATCCAAAGACACAAACACACATATTGGATGCACAAGATTGGTTAAAAACACTAGTTGGACAAGAATATGCCGAGGGAGGACGAAAATGACTTAATTGATCATCCAATGACACAAATGAACTTATTGGATGCACAAGATTGCTTAAAAACCCTAATTGGACAAGAATAAGCCTAGGGAGGACGAAAATGACCTAATTGATCATCCAATGACACAAACACACCTATTGGATGCACAAGATTGTTTAAAAACCCTAATTGGACAAGAATATGCCTAGGGAGGAGGAAAATGACCTAATTGATCATCCAATGACACAAACACACCTATTGGATGCAAAAGATTGGTTAAAAACCCTAATTGGACAAGATGATGCCTAGGGAGGACGAAAATGACCTAAATATTAATTCAATGACACAAACAAACTTATTGGATGCACAAGATTGGTTAAAATCCCTAATTGGACAAGAATATGCCTAGGGAGGACGAAAATGACCTAAATATTAATTCAATGACACAAACAAAGTTATTGGATGCACAAGATTGGTTAAAAACTCTTATTGGACAAGAATAAGCCTAGGGAGGACGAAAATGACCTAATTGATCATCCAATGACACAAACACACCTATTGGATGCACAAGATTGGTTAAAAACCCTAATTGGACAAGAATATGCCTAGGGAGGACGAAAATGACGTAAATATTAATGCAATGACACAAACAAAGTTATTGGATGCACAAGATTGCTTAAAAACCCTAATTGGACAAGAATAAGCCTAGGGAGGACGAAAATGACCTAATTGATCATCCAATGACACAAACACACCTATTGGATGCACAAGATTGGTTAAAAACCCTAATTGGACAAGAATATGCCTAGGGAGGACGAAAATGACCTAATTGATCATCCAATGACACAAACACACCTATTGGATGCACAAGATTGGTTAAAAACCCTAATTGGACAAGAATATATGCCTAGGGAAGACGAATATGACCTAAATGTTAATCCAATAACACAAATGAACTTATTGGATGGACAAGATTGGTTAAAAACCCTAATTGGACAAGAATAAGCCTAGGGAGAACGAAAATGACCTAAATGTTAATCCAATGACACAAATGAACTTATTGAATGCACAAGATTGGTTAAAAACCCTAATTGGACAAGAATAAGCCTAGGGAGGACGAAAATGACCTAATTGATCATCCAATGACACAAACACACCTATTGGATGCACAAGATTGGTTAAAAACCCTAATTGGACAAGAATAAGCCTAGGGAGGACGAAAATGACCTAATTGATCATCCAATGACACAAACACACCTATTGGATGCACAAGATTAGTTAAAAACCCTAATTCGACAAGAATAAGCATAGGGAGGATGAAAATAACCTAATTGATCATCCAATGACACAAACACACCTATTGGATGCACAAGATTGGTTAAAAACCCTAATTGGACAAGAATAAGCCTAGGGAGGACGAAAATGACCTAATTGATCATCCAATGACACAAACACACCTATTGGATGCACAAGATCGGTTAAAAACCCTAACTGGACAAGAATAAGCCTAGGGAGGACGAAAATGACCAAATTGATTATCCAATGACACAAACACACCTATTGGATGCACAAGATTGGTTAAAAACCCTAATTGGACAAGAATAAGCCTAGGGAGGACGAAAATGACCTAATTGATCATCCAACGACACAAACACACCTATTGGATGCACAAGATTGGTTAAAAACCCTAATTGGTCAAGAATAAGCCTAGGGAGGACGAAAATGACCTAATTGATCATCCAATGACACAAATGAACTTATTGGATGCACAAGATTTGTTAAAAACCCTAATTTGACAAAGTTATTGGATGCACAAGATTGGTTAAAAACCCTAATTTGACAAGAATAAGTCAAGGGAGGACGAGAATGACCTAATTGATCATCCAATGACACAAACACACCTATTGGATGCACAAGATTGGTTAAAAACCCTAATTGGACAAGAATAAGCCTAGGGAGGACGAAAATGACCTAATTGATCATCCAATGACACAAACACACCTATTGGATGCACAAGATTGGTTAAAAACCCTAATTGGTCAAGAATAAGCCTAGGGAGGACGAAAATGACCTAATTGATCATCCAATGACACAAATGAACTTATTGGATGCACAAGATTTGTTAAAAACCCTAATTGGACTAGAATATGCCTAGGGAGGACGAAAATGACCTAATTGATCATCCAATGACACAAACACACCTATTGGATGCACAAGATTGGTTAAAAACCCTAATTGGACAAGAATAAGCCTAGGGAGGACGAAAATGACCTAATTGATCATCCAATGACACAAACACACCTATTGGATGCACAAGACTGGTTAAAAACCCTAATTGGACAAGAATAAGCCTAGGGAGGACGAAAATGACCTAATTGATCATCCAAAGACACAAACACATCTATTGGATGCACAAGATTGGTTAAAAACCCTAGTTGGACAAGAATATACCTAGGGAGGACGAAAATGACCTAATTGATCATCCAATGAGACAAATGAACTTATTGGATGCACAAGATTGGTTAAAAACCCTAATTGGACAAGACTAAGCCTAGGGAGGACGAAAAGGACCTAATTGATCATCCAATGACACAAACACACCTATTGGATGCACAAGATTGGTTAAAAACCCTAATTGGACAAGAATAAGCCTAGGGAGGACGAAAATAACTTAATTGACCATCCAATGACACAAACACACCTATTGGATGCACAAGATTGGTTAAAAACCCTAATTGGACAAGAATAAGCCTAGGGAGGACGAAAATGACCTAATTGATCATCCAATGACACAAACACACCTATTGGATGCACAAGATTGGTTAAAAACCCTAATTGGACAAGAATATGCCTAGGGAGGACGAAAATGACCTAAATATTAATTCAATGACACAAACAAAGTTATTGGATGCACAAGATCTGTTAAAAACCCTAATTGGACAAGAATAAGCCTAGGGAGGACGAAAATGACCTAATTGATCATCCAATGACACAAACACACCTATTGGATGCACAAGATTGGTTAAAAACCCTAATTGGACAAGAATATGCCTAGGGAGGACGAAAATGACCTAATTGATCGTCCAATGACACAAACACACCTATTGGATGCACAAGATTGGTTAAAAACCCTAATTGGTCAAGAATAAGCCTAGGCAGGACGAAAATGACCTAATTGATCATCCAATGACACAAACACACCTATTGGATGCACAAGATTCGTTAAAAACCCTAATTGGACAAGAATATGCCTAGGGAGGAAGAAAATGACCTAATTGATCATCCAATGACACAAACACACGTATTGGATGCACAAGATTGGTTAAAAACCCTAATTGGACAAGAATATGCCTAGGGAGGACGAAAATGACCTAAATATTAATTCAATGAAACAAACAAACTTATTGGATGCACAAGATTGGTTAAAAACCCTAATTGGACAAGAATAAGCCTAGGGAGGACGAAAATGACCTCACTGATCATCCAATGACACAAACACACCTATTGGATGCACAAGATTGGTTAAAAACCCTAATTGGACAAGAATATGCATAGGGAGGACGAAAATGACCTAAATATTAATTCAATGAAACAAACAAACTTATTGGATGCACAAGATTGGTTAAAAACCCTAATTGGACAAGAATAAGATTAGGGAGGACCAAAATGACCTAATTGATCATCAAATGACACAAACAGACCTATTGGATGCACAAGATTGGTTAAAAACCCTAATTGGACAAGAATATGCCTAGGGAGGACGAAAATGACCTAAATATTAATTCAATGAAACAAACAAACTTATTGGATGCACAAGATTGGTTAAAAACCCTAATTGGACAAGACTAAGCCTAGGGAGGACGAAAATGACCTAATTGATCATCCAATGACACAAACACACCTATTGGATGCACAAGATTGGTTAAAAACCCTAATTGGACAAGAATAAGCCTAGGGAGGACGAAAATGACTTAATTGACCATCCAATGACACAAACACACCTATTGGATGCACAAGATTGGTTAAAAACCCTAATTGGACAAGAATAAGCCTAGGGAGGACGAAAATGACCTAATTGATCATCCAATGACACAAACACACCTATTGGATGCACAAGATTGGTTAAAAACCCTAATTGGACAAGAATATGCCTAGGGAGGACGAAAATGACCTAAATATTAATTCAATGAAACAAACAAACTTATTGGATGCACAAGATTGGTTAAAAACCCTAATTGGACAAGAATAAGATTAGGGAGGACGAAAATGATCTAATTGATCATCAAATGACACAAACACACCTATTGGATGCACAAGATTGGTTAAAAACCCTAATTGGACAAGAATATGCCTAGGGAGGACGAAAATGACCTAAATGTTAATTCAACGACACAAACAAAGTTATAGGATGCGCAAGATTGGTTAAAAACACTAATTGGACAAGAATAAGCCTAGGGAGGACGTAAATGACCTAGTTGATCATCCAATGACACAAACACACCTATTGGATGCACAAGATTGGTTAAAAACCCTAATTGGACAAGAATATGCCTAGGGAGGACGAAAATGACCTAAATATTAATTCAATGAAACAAACAAACTTATTGGATGCACAAGATTGGTTAAAAACCCTAATTGGACAAGAATATGCCTAGGGATGACGAAAATGACCTAATTGATCATCCAATGACACAAACACACCTATTGGATGCACAAGATTGGTTAAAAACCCTAATTGGACAAGAATAAGCCTTGGGAGGACGAAAATGACCTAATTGATCATCCAATGACACAAACACATCTATTGGATGCACAAGATTGGTTAAAAACCCTAGTTGGACAAGAATATGCCTAGGGAGGACGAAAATGACCTAATTGATCATCCAATGACACAAACACACCTATTGGATGCACAAGATTAGTTAAAAACCCTAATTGGACAAGAATATGCCTAGGGAGGACGAAAATGACCTATTTGATCATCCAATGACACTAATGAACTTATTGGATGCACAAGATTTGTTAAAAACCCTAATTGGACAAGAATAAGCCTAGGGAGGACGAAAATGACCTAATTGATCATCCAATGACACAAACACACCTATTGGATGCACAAGATTGGTTAAAAACCCTAATTGGACAAGAATAAGCCTAGGGAGGACGAAAATGACCTAATTGATCATCCAATGACACAAACACACCTATTGGATGCACAAGATTGGTTAAAAACCCTAATTGGACAAGAATAAGCCTAGGGAGGACGAAAATGACCAAATTGATTAACCAATGACACAAACACACCTATTGGATGCACAAGATAGGTTAAAAACGCTAATTGGACAAGAATAAGCATAGGGAGGACGAAAATGACCTAATTGATCATCCAAAGACACAAACACACCTATTGGATGCAACAGATTGGTTTAAAACCCTAGTTGGACAAGAATATGCCTAGGGAGGACGAAAATGACCTAATTGATCATCCAATGACACAAATGAACTTATTGGATGCACAAGATTGGTTAAAAACCCTAATTGGACAAGAATAAGCTTAGGGAGGGCGAAAATGACCTTATTGATCATCCAATGACACAAACACACCTATTGGATGCACAAGATTGGTTAAAAACCCTAATTGGACAAGAATAAGCCTAGGGAGGACGAAAATGACCTAATTGATCATCCAATGACACAAACACACCTATTGGATGCACAAGATTGGTTAAAAACCCTAATTGGACAAGAATAAGCCTAGGGAGGACGAAAATGACCTAATTGATCATCCAATGACACAAATGAACTTATTGGATGCACAAGATTGGTTAAAAGCCCTAATTGGACAAGAATATGCCTAGGGAGGACGAAAATGACCTAAATATTAATTCAATGACACAAACAAACTTATTGGACGCACAAGATTGGTTCAAAATCCTAATTGGACAAGAATAAGCCTAGGGAGGACGAAAATGAACTAAATGTTAATCCAATGACACAAACACACCTATTGGATGCACAAGATTGGTTAAAAACCCTAATTGGACAAGAATAAGCCTAGGGAGGACGAAAATGACCTAATTGATCATCCAATGACACAAACACACCTATTGGATGCACAAGATTGGTTAAAAACCCTAATTGGACAAGAATAAGCCTAGGGAGGACGAAAATGACCTAATTGATCATCCAAAGACACAAACACACCTATTGGATGCACAAGATTGGTTAAAAACCCTAGTTGGACAAGAATATGCCTAGGGAGGACGAAAATGACCTAATTGATCATCCAATGACACAAACACACCTATTGGATGCACAAGATTGGTTAAAAACCCTAATTGGACTAGAATAAGCCTAGGGAGGACGAAAAGGACCTAAATATTAATTCAATGACACAAACAAACTTATTGGAAGCACAAGATTGGTTAAAAACCCTAATTGGACAAGAATAAGCCTAGGGAGGACGAAAATGACCTAATTGATCATCCAATGACACAAACACACCTATTGGATGCACAAGATTGGTTAAAAACCCTAATTGGACAAGAATATGCCTTGGGAGGACGAAAATTACCTAAATATTAATTCAATGACACAAACAAACTTATTGGATGCACAAGATTGGTTAAAAACCCTAATTGGACAGGAATAAGCCTAGGGAGGACGAAAATGACCTAATTGATCATCCAATGACACAAACACACCTATAAGATGCACAAGATTGGTTAAAAACCCTAATTGGACAAGAATATGCCTTGGGAGGACGAAAATGACGTAAATATTAATTCAATGACTCAAACAAACTTATTGGATGCACAAGATTGGTTAAAAACCCTAATTGGACATGAATAAGCCTAGGGAGGACGAAAATGACCTAAATATTAATTCAATGAAACAAACAAACTTATTGGATGCACAAGATTGGTTAAGAACCCTACTTGGACAAGAATAAGCCTATGGAGGACAAAAATGACCTAATTGATCATCCAATGACACAAACACACCTATTGGATGCACAAGATTGGTTAAAAACCCTATTTGGACAAGAATAAGCCTAGGGAGGACGAAAATGACCTAATTGATCATCCATTGCCACAAACACACCTATTGGATGCACAAGATTGGTTAAAAACCCTAATTGGACAAGAATATGCCTAGGGAGGACGAAAATGACCTAATTGATCATCCAAAGACACAAACACACCTATTGGATGCACAAGATTGGTTAAAAACTCTAGTTGGACAAGAATATGCCTAGGGAGGACGAAAATGACCTAATTGATCATCCAATGACACAAACACACCTATTGGATGCACAAGATTGGTTAAAAACCCTAATTGGACAAGAATAAGCCTAGGGGGGACGAAAATGACCTAAATGTTAATCCAATGACACAACTCAACTTATTGGATGCACAAGATTGGTTAAAAACCCTAATTGGACAAGAATATGCCTAGGGAGGACGAAAATGACCTAATTGATCATCCAATGACACAAACACACCTATTGGATGCACAAGATTGGTTAAAAACCCTAATTGGACAAGAATAAGCCTAGGGAGGACGAAAATGACCTAATTGATCATCCAATGAAACAAACACACCTATTGGATGCACAAGATTGGTTAAAACCCTAATTGGACAAGAATAAGCCTCGGGAGGACGAAAATGACCTAATTGATCATCCAATGACACAAACACACCAATTGGATGCACAAGATTGGTTAAAAACCCTAATTGGACAAGAATAAGCCTAGGGAGGACGAAAATGACCTAAATGTTAATCCAATGACACAACTCAACTTATTGGATGCACAAGATTGGTTAAAAACCCTAATTGGACAAGAATATGCCTAGGGAGGAGGAAAATGACCTAATTGATCATCCAATGACACAAACACACCTATTGGATGCACAAGATTGGTTAAAAACCCTAATTGGACAAGAATATGCCTAGGGAGGACAAAAATGACCTAAATATTAATTTAATGACACAAACAAAGTTATTGGATGCACAAGATTGGTTAAAAACCCTAATTGGACAAGAATAAGCCTAGGGAGGACGTAAATGACCTAATTGATCATCCAATGACACAAACACACCTATTGGTTGCACAAGATTGGTTAAAAACCCTATTTGGACAAGAATATGCCTAGGGAGGACGAAAATGACCTAAATATTAATTCAATGACACAAGCAAACTTATCGGATGCACAAGATTGGTTAAAAACCCTAATTGGACAAGAATAAGCCTAGGGAGGACGAAAATGACCTAATTGATCATCCAATGACACAAACACACCTATTGGATGCACAAGATTGGTTAAAAACCCTAATTGGACAAGAATATGCCTAGGGAGGACGAAAATGACCTAAATATTAATTCAATGAAACAAACAAACTTATTGGATGCACAAGATTGGTTAAAAACCCTAATTGGACAAGAAAAAGCCTAGGGAGGACGAAAATGACCTAATTGATCATCAAATGACACAAACACACCTATTGGATGAACAAGATTTGTTAAAAACCCTAATTGGACAAAAATATGCCTAGCGAGGACGAAAATGACCTAAATATTAATTCAATGACACAAACAAAGTTATTGGATGCACAAGATTGGTTAAAAACCCTAATTGGACAAGAATAAGCCTAGGGAGGACGAAAATGACCTAATTGATCATCCAATGACACAAACACACCTATTGGATGCACAAGATTGGTTAAAAACCCTAATTGGACAAGAATAAGCCTAGGGAGGACGAAAATGACCTAATTGATCATCCAATGACACAAACACACCTATTGGATACACAAGATTGGTTAAAAACCCTAATTGGACAAGAATAATTCTAGGGGGGACGAAAATGACCTAAATGTTAATCCAATGAAACAACTCAACTTATTGGATGCACAAGATTGGTTAAAAACCCTAATTGGACAAGAATAAGCCTAGGGAGGACGAAAACGACCTAATTGATCATCCAATGACACAAACACACCTATTGGATGCACAAGATTGGTTAAAAACCCTAATTGGACAAGAATAAGCCTAGGGACGACGAAAATGTCCTAAATGTTAATCCGATGACATAACTCAACTTATTGGATGCACAAGATTGGTTAAAAACCCTAATTGGACAAGAATAAGCCTAGGGAGGACGAAAATGACCTAATTGATCATCCAATGACACAAACACACCTATTGGATGCACAAGATTGGTTAAAAACCCTAATTGGACAAGAATAAGCTTAGGGAGTACGAAAATGACCTAAATATTAATCCAATGACACAAATTAACTTATTGGATGCACAAGATTGGTTAAAAACCCTAATTGGACAAGAATATGCCTAGGGAAGACGAAAATGACCTAATTGATCATCCAATGACACAAACACACCTATTGGATGCACAAGATTGGTTAAAAAAACCCTAATTGGACAAGAATATGCCTAGGGAGGACGAAAATGACCTAAATATTAATTCAATGACACAAACAAACTTATTGGATGCACAAGATTGGTTAAAAACCCTAATTGGACAAGAATAAGCCTAGGGAGGAAGAAACTGACCTAATCGATTATCCAATGACACAAAGACACCTATTGGAAGCACAAGATTGGTTAAAAACCCTAATTGGACAAGAATATGCCTAGGGAGGACGAAAATGACCTAAATGTTAATCCAATGACACAAATGAACTTATTGGATGCACAAGATTGGTTAAAAACCCTAATTGGACAAGAATAAGCCTAGGGAGGACGAAAAATGACCTAATTGATCATCCAATGCCACAAACACACCTATTGGATAAACAAGATTGGTTAAAAACCCTAATTGGACAAGAATATGCCTAGGGAGGACGAAAATGACCTAAATATTAATTCAATGACACAAACAAAGTTATTGGATGCACAAGATTGGTTAAAAACCCTAATCGGACAAGAATATGCCTAGGGAGGACGAAAATGACCTAATTGATCATCCAATGACACAAACACACCTATTGGATGCACAAGATTGGTTAAAAACCCTAATTGGACAAGAATATGCCTAGGGAGGACGAAAATGACCTAAATATTAATTCAATGACACAAACAAAGTTATTGGATGCAAAGATTGGTTAAAAACCCTAATTGGACAAGAATAAGCCTAGGGAGGACGAAAATGACCTAATTGATCATCCAATGACACAAACACACCTATTGGATGCACAAGATTGGTTAAAAACCCTAATTGGACAAGAATAAGCCTAGGGAGGACGAAAATGACCTAATTGATCATCCAATGACACAAACACACCTATTGGATGCACAAGATTGGTTAAAAACCCTAATTGGACAAGAATATGCCTAGGGAGGACGAAAATGACCTAAATATTAATTCAATGACACAAACAAAGTTATTGGATGCACAAGATTGATTAAAAACCCTAATTTGACAAGAATAAGTGTAGGTAGGATGAAAATGACCTAATTGATCATCCAATGACACAAACACACCTATTGGATGCACAAGATTGGTTAAAAACCCTAATTGGACAAGAATAAGCCTAGGGAGGACGAAAATGACCTAATTGATCATCCAATGACACAAACACACCTATTGGATGCACAAGATTGGTTAAAAACCCTAATTGGACAAGAATAAGCCTAGGGAGGACGAAAATGACCTAATTGATCATCCATTGCCACAAACACACCTATGGGATGCACAAGATTGGTTAAAAACCCTAATTGGACAAGAATATGCCTTGGGAGGACGAAAATGACCTAATTGGTCATCCAATGACACAAACACACCTATTGGATGCAAAAGATTGGTTAAAAACCCTAATTGGACAAGAATAAGCCTAGGGAGGACGAAAATGACCTAATTGATCATCCAATGACACAAACACACCTATTGGATGCACAAGATTGGTTAAAAACCCTAATTGGACAAGAATAAGCCTAGGGAGGACGAAAATGACCTAATTGATCATCCAATGACACAAACACACCTATTGGATGCACAAGATTGGTTAAAAACCCTAATTGGACAAGAATAAGCCTAGGGAGGACGAAAATGACCTAATTGATCATCCAATGACACAAACACATCTATTGGAAGCACAAGATTGGTTAGAAACCCTAGTTGGACAAGAATATGCCTAGGGAGGACGAAAATGACCTAATTGATCATCCAATGACACAAATGAACTTATTGGATGCACAAGATTGCTTAAAAACCCTAATTGGACAAAAATAAGCATAGAAAGGACGAAAATGACCTAATTGATCATCCAATGACACAAACACACCTATTGGATGCACAAGATTGGTTAAAAACCCTAATTGGACAAGAATAAGCCTAGGGAGGACGAAAATGACCTAATTGATCATCCAATGACACAAACACACCTATTGGATGCACAAGATTGGTTAAAAACCCTAATTGGACAAGAATAAGCCTAGGGAGGACGAAAATGACCTAATTGATCATCCAATGACACAAACACACCTATTGGATGCACAAGATTGGTTTAAAACCCTAGTTGGACAAGAATATGCCTAGTGAGGACGAAAATGACCTAATTGATCATCCAATGACACAAACACACTTATTGGATGCACATGATTGGTTAAAAACCCTAATTGGAAAAGAATAAGCCTAGGGAGGACGAAAATGACCTAATTGATCATCCAATGACACAAACACACCTATTGGATGCACAAGATTGGTTAAAAACCCTAATTGGACAAGAATAAGCCTAGGGAGGACGAAAATGACCTAATTGATCATCCAATGACACAAACACACCTATTGGATGCACAAGATTGGTTAGAAACCCTAATTGGACAAGAATAAGCCTAGGGAGGACAAAAATGAACTAATTGATCATCCAATGACACAAACACACCTATTGGATGCACAAGATTGGTTAAAAACCCTAATTGGACAAGAATAAGCCTAGGGAGGACGAAAATGACCTAATTGATCATCCAATGACACAAACACACCTATTGGATGCACAAGATTGGTTAAAAACCCTAATTGGACAAGAATAAGCCTAGGGAGGACGAAAATGACCTAATTGATCATCCAATGACACAAACACGCTTATTGGATGCACAAGATTGGTTAAAAACCCTAACTGGACAAGAATATGCCTAGGGAGGACGAAAATGACCTAATTGATCATCCAATGACACAAACACACCTATTGGATGCACAAGATTGGTTAAAAACCCTAATTGGACAAGAATAAGCCTAGGGAGGACGAAAATGACCTAATTGATCATCCAATGCCACAAACACGCCTATTGGATGCACAAGATTGGTTAAAAACCCTAATTGGACAAGAATAAGCCTAGGGAGGACGAAAATGACCTAATTGATCATCCAATGACACAAACACACCTATTGGATGCACAAGATTGGTTAAAAAACATAATTGGACAAGAATAAGCCTAGGGAGGACGAAAATGACCTAATTGATCATCCAATGACACAAACACACCTATTGGATGCACAAGATTGGTTAAAAACCCTAATTGGACAAGAATAAGCCTAGGGAGGACGAAAATGACCTAATTGATCATCCAATGACACAAACACACCTATTGGATGCACAAGATTGGTTAAAAACCCTAATTGGACAAGAATAAGCCTAGGGAGGACGAAAATGATGATACAACTCAACTTATTGGATGCACAAGATTGGTTAAAAACCCTAATTGGACAAGAATAAGCCTAGGGAGGACGAAAATGACCTAATTGATCATCCAATGACACAAACACACCTATTGGATGCACAAGATTGGTTAAAAACCCTAATTGGACAAGAATAAGACTAGTGAGGACGAAAATGACCTAATTGATCATCCAATGACACAAACACACCTATTGGTAGCACAAGATTGGTTAAAAACCCTAGTTGGACAAGAATATGCCTAGGGAGGACGAAAATGACCTAATTGATCATCCAATGACACAAATGAACTTATTGGATGCACAAGATTGGTTAAAAACCCTAATTGGACAAGAATAAGCCTAGGGAGGACGCAAATGACCTAAATGCTAATCCAATGACACAACTCAACTTATTGGATGCACAAGGTTGGTTAAAAACCCTAATTGGGCAAGAATAAGCCTAGGGAGGACGAAAATGACCTAATTGATCATCCAATGACACAAACACACCTATTGGATGCATAAGATTGGTTAAAAACCCTAATTGGACAAGAATAAGCCTAGGGAGGACGAAAATGACCTAATTGATCATCCAATGACACAAACACACCTATTGGATGCACAAGATTGGTTAAAAACCCTAATTGGACAAGAATAAGCCTAGGGAGGACGAAAATGACCTAAATATTAATTCAAGGACACAAACAAAGTTATTGGATGCACAAGATTGGTTAAAAACCCTAATTGGACAAGAATAAGCCTAGGGAGGACGAAAATGACCTAATTGATCATCCAATGACACAAACACACCTATTGGATGCACAAGATTGGTTAAAAACCCTAATTGGACAAGAATATGCCTAGGGAGGACGAAAATAACCTAAATATTAATTCAATGACACAAACAAACTTATTGGATGCACAAGATTGGTTAAAAACCCTAATTGGACAAGAATAAGCCTAGGGAGGACATAAATGACCTAATTGATCATCCAATGACACAACCACACCTATTGGATGCACAAGATTGGTTAAAAACCGTAATTGGACAAGAATATGCCAAGGGAGGACGAAAATGACCTAAATGTTAATCCAATAACACAAATGAACTTATTGGATGCACAAGATTGGTTAAAAACCCTAATTGGACAAGAATATGCCTAGGGAGGACGAAAATGACCTAAATGTTAATCCAATGACACAAATGAACTTATTGGATGCACAAGATTGGTTAAAAACCCTAATTGGACAAGAATAATCCTAGGGAGGACGAAAATGACCTAATTGATCATCCAATGACACAAACACACCTATTGGATGCACAAGATTGGTTAAAAACCCTAATTGGACAAGCATAAGCCTAGGGAGGACAAAAATGACCTAATTGATCATCCAATGACACAAACACACCTATTGGATGCACAAGATTGGTTAAAAAACCCTAATTGGACAAGAATATGCCTAGGGAGGACGAAAATGACCTAATTGATCATCCAATGACACAAACACACTTATTGAATGCACAAGATTGGTTAAAAACCCTAATTGGACAAGAATATGCCTAGGGCAGACGAAAATGACCTAAATATTAATTCAATGACACAAACAAAGTTATTGGATGCACAAGATTGGTTAAAAACCCTAATTGGACAAGAATAAGCCTAGGGAGGACGAAAATGACCTAATTGATCATCCAATGACACAAACACACCTATTGGATGCACAAGATTGGTTAAAAACCCTAATTGGACAAGAATAAGCCTAGGGAGGACGAAAATGACATTATTGATCATCCAATGACACAAACACACCTATTGGATGCACAAGATTGGTTTAAAACCCTAGTTGGACAAGAATATGCCTAGGGAGGACGAAAATGACCTAATTGATCATCCAATGACACAAATGAACTTATTGGATGCACAAGATTGGTTAAAAACCCTAATTGGACTAGAATAAGCCTAGGGAGGACGAAAATGACCTAATTGATCATCCAATGACACAAACACACCTATTGGATACACAAGATTGGTTAAAAATCCTAATTGGACAAGAATATCCCTAGGGAGGACGAAAATGACCTAAATGTTAATCCAATGACACAAATGAACTTATTGGATGCACAAGATTGGTTAAAAACCCTAATTGGACAAGAATATCCCTAGGAAGGACGAAATGACCTAATTGATCATCCAATGACACAAACACACCTATTGGATGCACAAGATTGGTTAAAAACCCTAATTGGACAAGAATATGACTAGGGAAGACGAAAATGACCTAATTGATCATCCAATGACACAAACACACCTATTGGATGCACAAGATTGGTTAAAAACCCTAATTGGACAAGCATAAGCCTAGGGAGGACAAAAATGACCTAATTGATCATCCAATGACACAAACACACCTATTGGATGCACAAGATTGGTTAAAAAACCCTAATTGGACAAGAATATGCCTAGGGAGGACGAAAATGACCTAATTGATCATCCAATGACACAAACACACTTATTGAATGCACAAGATTGGTTACAAACCCTAATTGGACAAGAATATGCCTAGGGAGGACGAAAATGACCTAATTGATCATCCAATGACACAAACACACCTATTGGATGCACAATATTGGTTAAAAACCCTAATTGGACAAGAATATGCCTAGGGAGCACGAATATGACCTAAATGTTAATCCAATAACACAAATGAACTTATTGGATGCACAAGATTGGTTGAAAACCCTAATTGGACAAGAATAAGCCTAGGGATAACGAAAATGACCTAATTGATCATCCAATGACACAAACACACCTATTGGATGCACAAGATTGGTTAAAAACCCTAATTGGACAAGAATACGCCTAGGGAGGACGGATATGACCTAAATATTAATCAAATTACACAAATGAACTTATTGGATGCACAAGATTGGTTAAAAACCCTAATTGGACAAGAATAAGCCTAGGGAGGACGAAAATGACCTAATTGATCATCCAATGACACAAACACACCTATTGGATGCACAAGATTGGTTAAAAACCCTAATTGGACAAGAATATCCCTAGGCAGGACGAAAATGACCTAAATATTAATTCAATGACACAAACAAAGTAATTGGATGCACAAGATTGGTTAAAAACCCAAATTGGACAAGAATATGCCTAGAGAGGACGAATATGACCTAAATGTTAATCCAATAACACAAATGAACTTATTGGATGCACAAGATTGGTTAAAAACGCTAATTGGACAAGAATATGCCTAGGGAGGACTGATATGACCTAAATGTTAATCCAATGACACAAATGAACTTATTGGATGCACAAGATTGGTTAAAAACCCTAATTGGACAAGAATAAGCCTAGGGAGGACGAAAATGACCTAATTGATCATCCAATGACACAAACACACCTATTGGATGCACAAGATTGGTTAAAAACCCTAATTGGACAAGAATATCCTAGGGAGGACGAAAATGACCTAAATATTAATTCAATGACACAATCAAGGTTATTGGATGCACAAGATTGGTTAAAAACCCTAATTGGACAAGAATAAGCCTAGGGAGGACGAAAATGACCTAATTGATCATCCAATGACACAAACACACCTATTGGATGCACAAGATTGGTTAAAAACCCTAATTGGACAAGAATAAGCCTAGGGAGGACGAAAATGACCTAATTGATCATCCAATGACACAAACACACCTATTGGATGCACAAGATTGGTTTGAAACCCTAGTTGGACAAGAATATGCCTAGGGAGGACGAAAATGACCTAATTGATCATCCACTGACACAAATGAACTTATTGGATGCACAAGATTGGTTAAAAACCCTAATTGGACAAGAATAAGCCTAGGGAGGACGTAAATGACCTAATTGATCATCCAATGACACAAACACACCTATTGGATGCACAAGATTGGTTAAAAACCCTAATTGGACAAGAATAAGCCTAGGGAGGACGAAAATGACCTAATTGATCATCCAATGACACAAACACACCTATTGGATGCACAAGATTGGTTAAAAACCCTAATTGGACAAGAATAAGCCTAGGGAGGACGAAAATGACCTAATTGATCATCCAATGACACAAACACACCTATTGGATGCACAAGATTGGTTAAAAACCCTAATTGGACAAGAATAATCCTAGGGAGGACAAAAATGACCTAATTGATCATCCAATGACACAAATGAACTTATTGGATGCACAAGATTGGTTAAAAACCCTAGTTGTAGAAGAATATGCCTAGGGAGGACGAAAATGACCTAATTGATCTTCCAATGACACAAATGAACTTATTGGATGCACAAGATTTGTTAAAAACCCTAATTGGACAAGAATAAACCTAGGGAGGACGAAAATGACCTAATTGATCATCCAATGACACAAACACACCTATTGGATGCACAAGATTGGTTAAAAACCCTAATTGGACAAGAATAAGCCTAGGGAGGACGAAAATGACCTAATTGATCATCCAATGACACAAACACACCTATTGGATGCACAAGATTGGTTAAAAACCCTAATTGGACAAGAATAAGCCTAGGGAGGACGAAAATGACCTAATTGATCATCCAATGACACAAACACACCTATTGGATGCACAAGATTGGTTAAAAACCATTGTTGGACAAGAATATGGCTAGGGAGGATGAAAATGACCTAATTGATCATCCAATGACACAAATGAACTTATTGGATGCACAAGATTGGTTAAAAACCCTAGTTGGACAAGAATATGCCTAGGGAGGACGAAAATGACCTAATTGATCATCCAATGACACAAACACACCTATTGGATGCACAAGATTGGTTAAAAACCCTAATTGGACAAGAATAAGCCTAGGGAGGACGAAAATGACCTAATTGATCATCTAATGAAACAAACACACCTATTGGATGCACAAGATTGGTTAAAAACCCTAATTGGACAAGAATAAGCCTAGGGAGGACGAAAATGACCTAAATGTTAATCCAATGACAAAACTCAACTTATTGGATGCACAAGATTGGTTAAAAACCCAAATTGGACAAGAATAAGCCTAGGGAGGACGAAAATGACCTAATTGATCATCCAATGACACAAACACACCTATTGGATGCACAAGATTGGTTAAAAATCCTAATTGGACAAGAATATCCCTAGGGAGGACGAAAATGACCTAAATGTTAATCCAATGACACAAATGAACTTATTGGATGCACAAGATTGGTTAAAAACCCTAATTGGACAAGAATATGCCTAGGAAGGACGAAATGACCTAATTGATCATCCAATGACACAAACACACCTATTGGATGCACAAGACTGGTTAAAAACCCTAATTGGACAAGAATATGCCTAGGGAAGACGAAAATGACCTAATTGATCATCCAATGACACAAACACACCTATTGGATGCACAAGATTGGTTAAAAACCCTAATTGGACAAGCATAAGCCTAGGGAGGACAAAAATGACCTAATTGATCATCCAATGACACAAACACACCTATTGGATGCACAAGATTGGTTAAAAAACCCTAATTGGACAAGAATATGCCTAGGGAGGACAAAATGACCTAATTGATCATCCAATGACACAAACACACTTATTGAATGCACAAGATTGGTTACAAACCCTAATTGGACAAGAATATGCCTCGGGAGGACGAAAATGACCTAATTGATCATCCAATGACACAAACACACCTATTGGATGCACAAGATTGGTTAAAAAACCTAATTGGACAAGAATATGCCTAGGGAGGACGGATATGACCTAAATATTAATCAAATTACACAAATGAACTTATTGGATGCACAATATTGGTTAAAAACCCTAATTGGACAAGAATAAGCCTAGGGAGGACGAAAATGACCTAATTGATCATCCAATGACACAAACACACCTATTGTATGCACAAGATTGGTTAAAAAACCCTTATTGGACAAGAATATGCCTAGGGAGGACGTAAATGACCTAATTGATCATCCAATGACACAAACACACCTATTGGATGCACAAGATTGGTTAAAAACCCTAATTGGACAAGAATATGCCTAGGGAGGACGAATATGACCTAAATGTTAATCCAATAACACAAATGAACTTATTGGATGCACAAGATTGGTTAAAAACCCTAATTGGACAAGAATAAGCCTAGGGAGAACGAAAATGACCTAATTGATCATCCAATGACACAAACACACCTATTGGATGCACAAGATTGGTTAAAAACCCTAATTGGTCAAGAATATGCCTAGGGAGGACGGATATGACCTAAATGTTAATCCAATGACACAAATGAACTTATTGGATGCACAAGATTGGTTAAAAACCCTAATTGGACAAGAATAAGCCTAGGGAGGACGAAAATGACCTAATTGATCATCCAATGACAGAAACACACCGATTGGATTCACAAGATTGGTTAAAAACCCTAATTCGACAAGAATATGCCTAAGGAGGACGAAAATGACCTAAATATTAATTCAATGACACAAACAAAGTTATTGGATGCACAAGATTGGTTAAAAACCCTAATTGGACAAGAATAAGCCTTGGGATGATGAAAATGACCTAATTGATCATCCAATGACACAAACACACCTATTGGATGCACAAGATTGGTTAAAAACCCTAATTGGACAAGAATAAGCCTAGGGAGGACGAAAATGACCTAATTGATCATCCAATGACACAAACACACCTATTGGATGCACAAGATTGGTTAAAAACCCTAATTGGACAAGAATAAGCCTAGGGAGGACGAAAATGACCTAATTGATCATCCAATGACACAAACACACCTATTGGATGCACAAGATTGGTTAAAAACCCTAATTGGACAAGAATAAGCCTAGGGAGGAGGAAAATGACCTAATTGATCATCCAAAGACACAAACACACATATTGGATGCACAAGATTGGTTAAAAACACTAGTTGGACAAGAATATGCCTAGGGAGGACGAAAATGACTTAATTGATCATCCAATGACACAAATGAACTTATTGGATGCACAAGATTGCTTAAAAACCCTAATTGGACAAGAATAAGCCTAGGGAGGACGAAAATGACCTAATTGATCATCCAATGACACAAACACACCTATTGGATGCACAAGATTGGTTAAAAACCCTAATTGGACAAGAATATGCCTAGGGAGGAGGAAAATGACCTAATTGATCATCCAATGACACAAACTCACCTATTGGATGCAAAAGATTGGTTAAAAACCCCAATTGGACAAGATGATGCCTAGGGAGGACGAAAATGACCTAAATATTAATTCAATGACACAAACAAACTTATTGGATGCACAAGATTGGTTAAAAACCCTAATTGGACAAGAATATGCCTAGGGAGGACGTAAATGACCTAAATATTAATTCAATGACACAAACAAAGTTATTGGATGCACAAGATTGGTTAAAAACTCTTATTGGACAAGAATAAGCTTAGGGAGGAAGAAAATGACCTAATTGATCATCCAATGACACAAACACACCTATTGGATGCACAAGATTGGTTAAAAACCCTAATTGGACAAGAATATGCCTTGGGAGGACGAAAATGCCTAGGGAGGACGAAAATGGCCTAATTGATCATCCAATGACACAAACACACCTATTGGATGCACAAGATTGGTTTAAAACCCTAATTGGACAAGAATAAGCCTAGGGAGGACCAAAATGACCTAATTGATCATCCAATGACACAAACACACCTATTTGAAGCACAAGATTGGTTAAAAACCCTAATTGGACAAGAATATGCCTAGGGAGGAC
>JBBPBR010000560.1:0-106519 GCA_037974775.1 Cicer pinnatifidum | reverse complement strand
AAACCCTAATTGGACAAGAATAAGCCTAGGGAGGACGAAAATGACCTAAATGTTCATCCAATAACACAAATTAACTTATTGGATGCACAAGATTGGTTAAAAACCCTAATTGGACAAGAATAAGCCTAGGGAGGACGAAAATGACCTAAATGTTCATCCAATGACACAAATGAACTTATTGGATGCACAAGATTGGTTAGAAACCCTAATTGGACAAGAATAAGACTAGGGAGGACGAAAATGACCTAAATGTTCATCTAATGACACAAACACACCTATTGGATGCACAAGATTGGTTAGAAACCCTAATTGAACAAGAATAAGCCTAGGGAGGACGAAAATGACTTAAATCTTAATTCAATGACACAAATGAACTTATTGGATGCACAAGATTGCTTAAAACCCTAATTGGACAAGAATAAGACTAGGGAGGATGAAAATGACCTAAATGTTCATCTAATGACACAAACACACCTATTGGATGCACAAGATTGGTTAGAAACCCTAATTGAACAAGAATAAGCCTAGGGAGGACGAAAATGACTTAAATCTTAATTCAATGACACAAATGAACTTATTGGATGCACAAGATTGCTTAAAACCCTAATTGGACAAGAATAAGACTATGGAGGACGAAAATGACCTAAATGTTCATCCAAAGACACAAACACACCTATTGGATGCACAAGATTGGTTAAAAACCCTAATTGGACAAGAATAAGCCTAGGGATGACGAAAATGACCTAAATGTTCGTCCAATGACACAAATGAACTTATTGGATGCACAAGATTGGTTAAAAACCCTAATTGGACAAGAATAAGCCTAGGGTGGACGAAAATGACCTAAATGTTTATCCAATGACACAAATGAACTTATTGGATGCACAAGATTGGTTAAAAACCCTAATTGGACAAGAATAAGCCTAGGGAGGATGAAAATGACCTAAATGTTCATCCAATGACACAAACACACCTATTGGATGCACAAGATTGGTTAAAAACCCTAATTGGACAAGAATAAGCCTAGGAAGGACGAAAATGACCTAAATGTTCATCCAATAACACAAATGTACTTATTGGATGCACAAGATTGGTTAAAAACCCTAATTGGACAAGAATAAGCCTAGGGAGGACGAAAATGACCTAAATGTTCATCCAATGACACAAACACACCTATTGGATGCACAAGATTGGTTAAAAACCCTAATTGGACAAGAATAAGCCTAGGGAGGACGAAAATGACCTAAATGTTCATCCAATGACACAAATGAACTTATTGGATGCACAAGATTGCTTAAAAACCCTAATTGGATAAGAATACGCCAAGGGAGGACGAAAATGACCTAAATGTTCATCCAATGACACAAATGAACTTATTGGATGCACAAGATTGCTTAAAAACCCTAATTGGACAAGAATAAGCCTAGGGAGGACGAAAATGACCTAAATGTTCATCCAATGACACAAACACACCTATTGGATGCACAAGATTGGTTAAAAACCCTAATTGGACAAGAATAAGCCTAGGGAGGACGAAAATGACCTAAATGTTCATCTGATGACACAAACACACCTATTGGATGCACAAGATTGGTTAAAAACCCTAACTGGACAAGAATAAGCCTAGGGAGGACGAAAATCACCTAAATGTTCATCCAATGACACAAATGAACTTATTGGATGCACAAGATTGGTTAAAAACCCTAATTGGACAAGAATAAGCCTAGGGAGGACGAAAATGACCTAAATGTTCATCCAATGACACAAACACACCTATTGGATGCACAAGATTGGTTAAAAACCCTAATTGGACAACAATAAGCCTAGGGAGGATGAAAATGACCTAAATGATCATCTAAGGACACAAACACACCTATTGGATGCACAAGATTGGTTAAAAACCCTAATTGGACAAGAATAAGCCTTGGGAGGACGAAGATGACATAGATGTCCATCCAATGACACAAATGAACTTATTGGATGCACAAGATTAGTTAAAAACCCTAATTGGACAAGAATAAGCCTAGGGTGAACGAAAATGACCTAAATGTTCATCCAATGACACAAATGAACTTATTGGATGCACAAGAATGGTTAAAAACCCTAATTGGACAAGAATAAGCCTTGGGAGGACGAAAATGACCTAAATGTTCATCCAATGACACAAACTCACCTATTGGATGCACAAGATTGGTTAGAAACCCTAATTGGACAACAATAAGCTTAGGGAGGATGAAAATGACCTAAATGTTCATCTAATGACACAAACAAACCTATTGGATGCACAAGATTGGTTAAAAAGCCTAACTGGACAAGAATAAGCCTAGGGAGGACGAAAATGACATAAATGTTCATCCAACGACACAAACACACCTATTGGATGCACAAGATTGGTTAAAAACCCTAACTTGACAAGAATAAGCCTAGGGAGGACGAAAATGACTTAAATCTTAATCCAATGACACAAATGAACTTATTGGATGCACAAGATTGCTTAAAACCCTAATTGGATAAGAATAAGCCTTGGGAGGACGAAAATGACCTAAATGTTCATCAAATGACACAAACACACACCTATTGGATGCACAAGATTGGCTTAAAACCCTAATTGGACAAGAATAAGACTAGGGAGGACGAAAATGACCTAAATGTTCATCCAATGACACAAACACACCTATTGGATGCAAAAGATTGGTTAGAAACCCTAATTGGACAAGAATAAGCCTAGGGAGGACGAAAATGACCTAAATGTTCATCCAATGACACAAATGAACTTATTGGATGCACAAGATTGTTTAAAAACCCTAATTGGACAAGAATAAGCCTAGGGAGGACGAAAATGACCTAAATGTTAATCCAATGACACAAATGAACTTATTGGATGCACAAGATTGGTTAAAAACCCTAATTGGACAAGAATAAGCCTAGGGAGGACGAAAATGACCTAAATGTTCATCCAATGACACAAACACACATATTGGATACACAAGATTGTTTAGAAACCCTAATTGGACAAGAATAAGCCTAGGGAGGACGAAAATGACCTAAATGTTCATCCAATGACACAAACACACCTATTGGATGCACAAGATTGGTTAAAAACCCTAATTGGACAAGAATAAGCCTAGGGAGGACGAAAATGACCTAAATGTTCATCCAATGACACAAACACACCTATTGGATGCACAAGATTGGTTAAAAACCCTAATTGGACAAGAATAAGCCTAGGGAGGACGAAAATGACGTAAATGTTCATCCAATGACACAAATGAACTTATTGGATGCACAAGATTGCTTAAAAACCCTAATTGGACAAGAATAAGCCTAGGGAGGACGAAAATTACCTAAATGTTCATCCAATGACACAAATACACCTATTGGATGCAAAAGATTGGTTAGAAACCCTAATTTTACAAGAATAAGCCTAGGGAGGACGAAAATGACCTAAATGTTCATCCAATTACACAAACACACCTATTGGATGCACAAGATTGGTTAAAAACCCTAATTGGACAAGAATAAGCCTAGGGAGGACGAAAATGACCTAAATGTTCATCCAATGACACAAATGAACTTATTGGATGCACAAGATTGGTTAGTAACCCTAATTGGACAAGAATAAGCCTAGGGAGGACGAAAATGACCTAAATGTTCATCCAATGACACAAACACACCTATTGGATGCACAAGATTGGTTAAAAACCCTAATTGGACAAGAATAAGCCTAGGGAGGACGAAAATGACCTAAATGTTCATCCAATGACACAAATGAACTTATTGGATGCACAACATTGGTTAGAAACCCTAATTGGACAAGAATAAGCCTAGGGAGGATGAAAATGACCTAAATGTTCATCCAATGACACAAACACACCTATTGGATGCACAAGATCGGTTAAAAACCCTAATTGGACAAGAATAAGCCTAGGGAGGACGAAAATGACCTAAATGTTCATCCAATGACACAAACACACCTATTGGATGCACAAGATTGGTTAAAAACCCTAATTGGACAAGAATAAGCCTAGGGAGGACGAAAATGACCTAAATGTTCATCCAATGATACAAATGAACTTATTGGATGCACAAGATTGGTTAAAAACCCTAATTGAACAACAATAAGCCTAGGGAGGACGAAAATGACCTAAATGTTCATCCAATGACACAAACGCACCTATTGGGTGCACAAGATTGGCTTAAAACCCTAATAGGACAAGAATAAGACTTGGGAGGACGAAAATGACCTAAATGTTCATCCAATGACACAAACACACCTATTGGATGCACAAGATTGGTTAAAAACCCTAATTGGACAACAATAAGCCTAGGGAGGATGAAAATGACCTAAATGTTCATCTAATGACACAAACACACCTATTGGATGCACAAGATTGGTTAAAAACCCTAATTGCACAAAACTAATCCTAGTGAGGACGAAAATAACCTAAATGTTCATCCAATGACACAAATACACCTATTGGATGCACAAGATTGGTTAGAAACCCTAATTGAACAAGAATAAGCCTAGGGAGGACGAAAATGACTTAAATCTTAATCCAATGACACAAATGAACTTATTGGATGCACAAGATTGCTTAAAACCCTAATTGGACAAGAATAAGACTAGGGAAGACGAAAATGACCTAAATGTTCATCCAATGACACAAACACACCTATTGGATGCACAAGATTGGTTAAAAACCCTAATTGGACAACAATAAGCCTAGGGAGGATGAAAATGACCTAAATGTTCATCTAATGACACAAACACACCTATTGGATGCACAAGATTGGTTAAAAACCCTAATTGCACAAAACTTAGCCTAGTGAGGACGAAAATAACCTAAATGTTCATCCAATGACACAAATGAACTTATTGGATGCACAAGATTGCTTAAAACCCTAATTGGACAAGAATAAGACTAGGGAGGACGAAAATGACCTAAATGTTCATCCAATGACACAAACACACCTATTGGATGCACAAGATTGTATAGAAACCCTAATTGAACAAGAATAAGCCTAGGGAGGACGAAAATGACCAAAATGTTCATCCAATGAAACAAATGAACTTATTGGATTCACAAGATTGCTTAAAAACCGTAATTGGACAAGAATAATCCTAGGGAGGACGAAAATAACCTAAATGTTCATCCAATGACACAAATGAACTTATTGGATGCACAAGATTCGTTAAAAACCCTAATTGGACAAGAATAAGCCTAGGGAGGACGAAAATGACCTAAATGTTCATCCAATGACACAAACACACCTATTGGATGCACAAGATTGGTTAAAAACCCTAATTGGACAAGAATAAGCCTAGGGAGGACGAAAATGACCTAAATGTTCATCCAATGACACAAATGAACTTATTGGATGCACAAGATTGCTTAGAAACCGTAATTGGACAAGAATAAGCCTAGGGAGGACGAAAATGACCAAAATGTTCATCCAATGACACAAATGAACTTATTGGATGCACAAGATTGCTTATAAACCCTAATTGGACAAGAATAAGCCTAGGGAGGACGAAAATGACCTAAATGTTCATCCAATGACACAAATGAACTTATTGGATGCACAAGATTGCTTAAAAACCCTAATTGGACAAGAATAAGCCTAGGGAGGACGAAAATAACCTAAATGTTCATCCAATGACACAAATACACCTATTGGATGCAAAAGATTGGTCAGAAACCCTAAATTGACAAGAATAAGCCTAGGGAGGACGAAAATGACCTAAATGTTCATCCAATGACACAAACACACCTATTGGATGCACAAGATTGGTTAAAAACCCTAATTGGACAACAATAAGCCTTGGGAGGACGAAAATGACCTAAATGTTTATCCAATGACACAAAAGAACTTATTGGATGCACAAGATTGGTTAAAAACCCTAATTGGACAAGAATAAGCATAGGGTGGACGAAAATGACCTAAATGTTTATCCAATGACACAAATGAACTTATTGGATGCACAAGATTGGTTAAAAACCCTAATTGGACAAGAATAAGCCTAGGGAGGACGAAAATGACCTAAATGTTCATCCAATGACACAAACACACCTATTGGACGCACAAGATTGGTTAATAACCCTAATTGGACAAGAATAAGCCTAGGGAGGACGAAAATGACCTAAATGTTCATCCAATGACACAAATGAACTTATTGGATGCACAAGATTGCTTAAAAACCCTAATTGGACAAGAATAAGCCTAGGGAGGACGAAAATGACCTAAATGTTCATCCAATGAAACAAATACACCTATTGGATGCAAAAGATTGGTTAGAAACCCTAATTTGACAAGAATAAGCCTAGGGAGGACGAAAATGACCTAAATGTTCATCCAATTACACAAACACACCTATTGGATGCACAAGATTGGTTAAAAACCCTAATTGGACAAGAATAAGCCTAGGGAGGACGAAAATGACCTAAATGTTCATCCAATGACACAAACACACCTATTGGATGCACAAGATTGGTTAAAAACCCTAATTGGACAAGAATAAGCCTAGGGAGGACGAAAATGACCTAAATGTTCATCAAATGACACAAACACACCTATTGGAAGCACAAGATTGGCTTAAAACCCTAATTGGACAAGAATAAGACTAGGGAGGACGAAAATGACCTAAATGTTCATCCAAAGACACAAACACACCTATTGGATGCACAAGATTGGTTAAAAACCCTAATTGGACAAGAATAAGCCTAGGGAGGACGAAAATGACCTAAATGTTCATCCAATGACACAAACACACCTATTGGATGCACAAGATTGGTTAAAAACCCTAATTGGACAAGAATAAGCCTACGGAGGAAGAAAATGACCTAAATGTTTATCCAATGACACAAACACACCTATTGGATGCACAAGTTTGGTTAAAAACCCTAATTGGACAAGAATAAGCCTAGGGAGGACGAAAATGACCTAAATGTTCATCCAATGACACAAACACACCTATTGGATGCACAAGATTGGTTAAAAACCCTAATTGGACAAGAATAAGCCAAAGGAGGACGAAAATGACCTAAATGTTCATCCAATGACACAAATGAACTTATTGGATGCACAAGATTGGTTAGAAACCCTAATTGGACAAGAATAAGCCTAGGGAGGACGAAAATGACCTAAATGTTCATCCAATGACACAAATGAACTTATTGGATGCACAAGATTGCTTATAAACCGTAATTGGACAAGAATAAGCCTAGGGAGGACGAAAATGACCTAAATGTTCATCCAATGACACAAATGAACTTATTGGATGCACAAGATTGCTTAAAAACCCTAATTGGACAAGAATAAGCCTGGGAGGACGAAAATGACCTAAATGTTCATCCAATGACACAAATACACCTATTGGATGCAAAAGATTGGTTAGAAACCCTAATTGGACAAGAATAAGCCTAGGGAGGACGAAAATGACCTAAATGTTCATCCAATGACACAAATGAACTTATTGGATGCACAAGATTGCTTAAAAACCCTAATTGGAAAAGAATAAGCCTAGGGAGGACGAAAATGACCTAAATGTTCATCCAATGACACAAATACACCTATTGGATGCAAAAGATTGGTTAGAAACCCTAATTGGACAAGAATAAGCCTAGGGAGGACGAAAATGACCTAAATGTTCATCCAATGACACAAACACACCTATTGGATGCACAAGATTGGTTAAAAACCCTAATTGGACAAGAATAAGCCTAGGGAGGACGAAAATGACCTAAATGTTCATCCAATGACACAAATGAACTTATTGGATGCACAAGATTGGTTAAAAACCTTAGTTGGACAAGAATAAGCCTAGGGTGGACAAAAATGACCTAAATGTTTATCCAATGACACAAATGAACTTATTGGATGCACAACATTGGTTAAAAACCTTAATTGGACAAGAATAAGCCTAGGGTGGACAAAAATGACCTAAATGTTTATCCAATGACACAAATGAACTTATTGGATGCACAACATTGGTTAAAAACCCTAATTGGACAAGAATAAGCCTAGGGAGGACGAAAATGACCTAAATGTTCATCCAATGACACAACCACACCTATTGGATGCACAAGATTGGTTAAAAACCCTAATTGGACAAGAATAAGCCTAGGGAGGACGAAAATGACCTAAATGTTCATCTAATGACACAAATGAACTTATTGGATGCACAAGATTGCTTAAAAACCCTAATTACACAAGAATAAGCCTAGGGAGGACGAAAATGACCTAAATGTTCATCCAATGACACAAATACACCTATTGGATGCACAAGATTGGTTAAAAACCCTAATTGGACAAGAATAAGCCTAGGGAGGACGAAAATGACCAAAATGTTCATCCAATGACACAAATACACCTATTGGATGCACAAGATTGGTTAAAAACCCTAATTGGACAAGAATATGCCTAGGGAGGACGAAAATGACCTAAATGTTCATCCAATGACACAAATGAACTTATTGGATGCACAAGATTGCTTAAAAACCCTAATTGGACAAGAATAATCCTAGGGAGGACGAAAATGACCTAAATGTTCATCCAATGACACAAATACACCTATTGGATGCACAAGATTGGTTAAAAACCCTAATTGGACAAGAATAAGCCTAGGGAGGACGAAAATGACCTAAATGTTCATCCAATGACACAAATGAACTTATTGGATGCACAAGATTGCTTAAAAACCTTAGTTGGACAAGAATAAGCCTAGGGAGGACGAAAATGACCTAAATGTTCATCCAATGACACAAATACACCTATTGGATGCACAAGATTGGTTAGAAACCCTAATTGCACAAGAATAAGCCTAGGGAGGACGAAAATGACCTAAATGTTCATCCAATGACACAAACACACCTATTGGATGCACAAGATTGGTTAAAAACCCTAATTGGACAAGAAAAAGCCTAGGGAGGACGAAAATGACCTAAATGTTCATCCAATGACACAAATGAACTTATTGGATGCACAAGATTGGTTAGAAACCCTAATTGGACAAGAATAATTCTAGGGAGGACGAAAATGACCTAAATGTACATCCAATGACACAAATGAACTTATTAGATGCACAAGATTGGTTAAAAACCTTAATTGGACAAGAATAAGCCTAGGGAGGACGAAAATGACCTAAATGTTCATCCAATGACACAAATGAACTTATTGGATGCACAAGATTGCTTAAAAACCCTAATTGGACAAGAATAAGCATAGGGAGGACGAAAAATGACCTAAATGTTCATCCAATGACACAAATGAACTTATTGGATGCACAAGATTGCTTAAAACCCTGATTGGACAAGAATAAGACTAGGGAGGAGAAAATGACCTAAATGTTCATCCAATGACACAAACACACCTATTGGATGCACAAGATTGGTTAAAAACCCTAATTGGACAAGAATAAGCCTAGGGAGGACGAAAATGACCTAAATGTTCATCCAATGACACAAATGAACTTATTGGATGCACAAGATTGCTTAAAAACCTTAATTGGACATGAATAAGCCTAGGGAGGACGAAAATGACCTAAATGTTCATCCAATGACACAAATACACCTATTGGATGCACAAGATTGGTTAAAAACCCTAATTGGACAAGAATAAGCCTAGGGAGGACGAAAATGACCTAAATATTCATCCAATGACACAAATGAACTTATTGGATGCACAAGATTGGTTAAAAACCCTAATTGGACAACAATAAGCCTAGGGAGGACGAAAATGACCTAAATATTCATCCAATGACACAAATGAACTTATTGGATGCACAAGATTGGTTAAAAACCCTAATTGGACAACAATAAGCCGTGGGAGGACGAAAATGACCTAAATGTTCATCCAATGACACAAATGAACTTATTGGATGCACAAGATTGGTTAAAAACCCTAATTGGACAAGAATAAGCCTAGGGTGGACGAAAATGACCTAAATGTTTATCCAATGACACAAATGAACTTATTGGATACACAAGATTGGTTAAAAACCCCAATTGGACAAGAATAAGCCTAGGGAGGACGAAAATGACCTAAATGTTCATCCAATGACACAAACACACCTATTGGATGCACAAGATTGGTTAAAAACCCTAATTGGACAAGAATAAGCCTAGGGAGGACGAAAATGACCTAAATGTTCATCCAATGACACAAATGAACTTATTGGATGCAAAAGATTGCTTAAAAACCCTAATTGGACAAGAATAAGCCTAGGGAGCATGAAAATGACCTAAATATTCATCCAATGACACAAATACACCTATTTGATGCAAAAGATTGGTTAGAAACCATAATTTGACAAGAATAAGCCTAGGGAGGACGAAAATGACCTAAATGTTCATCCAATTACACAAACACACCTATTGGATGCACAAGATTGGTTAAAAACCCTAATTGGACAAGAATAAGCCTAGGGAGGACGAAAATGACCTAATTGTTCATCCAATGACACAAATGAACTTATTGGATGCACAAGATTGGTTAGAAACCCTAATTGGACAAGAATAAGCCTAGGGAGGACGAAAATGACCTAAATGTTCATCCAATGACACAAATGAACTTATTGGATGCACAAGATTGCTTATAAACCCTAATTGGACAAGAATAAGCCTAGGGAGGACGAAAATGACCTAAATGTTCATCCAATGACACAAATGAACTTATTGGATGCACAAGATTCCTTAAAAACCCTAATTGGACAAGAATAAGCCTAGGGAGGTCGAAAAATGACCTAAATGTTCATCCAATGACACAAATGAACTTATTGGATGCACAACATTGCTAAAAACCCTGATTGGACAAGAATAAGACTAGGGAGGACGAAAATGACCTAAATGTTCATCCAATGACACAAACACACCTAGTGGATGCACAAGATTGGTTAGAAACCCTAATTGAACAAGAATAAGCCTAGGGAGGACGAAAATGACCTAAATGTTCATCCAATGAAACAAATGAACTTATAGGATTCACAAGATTGCTTAAAAACCCTAATTGGACAAGAATAAGAATAGGGAGGACGAAAATGACCTAAATGTTCATCCAATGACACAAACACACCTATTGGAAGCACAAGATTGGTTAGAAACCCTAATTGAACAAGAATAAGCCTAGGGAGGACGAAAATAACTTAAATCTTAATCCAATGTCACAAATGAACTTATTGGATGCACAAGATTGCTTAAAACCCTAATTGGACAAGAATAAGACTAGGGAGGACGAAAATGACCTAAATGTTCATCCAATGACACAAACACACCTATTGGATGCACAAGATTGGTTAAAAACCCTAATTGGACAAGAATAAGCCTAGGGTGGACGAAAATGACCTAAATGTTTATCCAATGACACAAATGAACTTATTGGATGCACAAGATTGGTTAAAAACCCTAATTGGACAATAATAAGCCTAGGGAGGACGAAAAGGACCTAAATGTTCATCAAATGACACAAACACACCTATTGGATGCACAAGATTGGTTAAAAACCCTAATTGGACAAGAATAAGCCTAGGGAGGACGAAAATGACCTAAATGTTCATCCAATGACACAAATGAACTTATTGGATGCACAAGATTGGTTAGAAACCCTAATTGGACAAGAATAAGCCTAGGGAGGACGAAAATGACTTAAATCTTAATCCAATGACACAAATCAACTTATTGGATGCACAAGATTGCTTAAAACCCTAATTGGATAAGAATAAGCCTTGGGAGGACGAAAATGACCTAAATGTTCATCGAATGACACAAACACACCTATTGGATGCACAAGATTGGCTTAAAACCCTAATTGGACAAGAATAAGACTAGGGAGGACGAAAATGACCTAAATGTTCATCCAATGACACAAACACACCTATTGGATGCACAAGATTGGTTAAAATCCCTAATTGGACAACAATAAGCCTAGGGAGGATGAAAATGACCTAAATGTTCATCTAATGACACAAACACACCTATTGGATGCACAAGATTGGTTAAAAACCCTAATTGCACAAAAATAAGCCTAGGGAGGACGAAAATGACCTAAATGTTCATCCAATGACACAAATGAACTTATTGGAAGCACAAGATTGCTTAAAACCCTAATTGGACAAGAATAAGACTAGGGAGGACGAAAATGACCTAAATGTTCATCCAATGACACAAACACACCTATTGGATGCACAAGATTGGTTAAAAACCCTAATTGGACAACAATAAGCCTAGGGAGGATGAAAATGACCTAAATGTTCATCTAATGACACAAACACACCTATTGGATGCACAAGATTGGTTAAAAACCCTAATTGCACAAAACTAAGCCTAGTGAGGACGAAAATAACCTAAATGTTCATCCAATGACACAAATGAACTTATTGGATGGACAAGATTGCTTAAAAACCTTAATTGGACAAGAATAAGCCTAGGGAGGAAAAAAATGACCTAAATGTTCATCCAATGACACAAATGAACTTATTGGATGCACAAGATTGGTTAAAAACCCTAATTGGTCAAGAATAAGCCTAGGGAGGACGAAAATGACCTAAATGTTCATCCAATGACAGATATGAACTTATTGGATGCACAAGAATGGTTAAAAACCCTAATTGGACAAGAATAAGCTTAGGGAGGACGAAAATGACCTAAATGTTCATCCAATGACACAAACACACCTATTGGATGCACAAGATTGGTTAAAAACCCTAATTGGACAAGAATAAGCCTAGGGAGGACGAAAATGACCTAAATGTTCATCCAATGACACAAATGAACTTATTGGATGCACAAGATTGCTTAAAAACCCTAATTGGACAAGAATAAGCCTAGGGAGGACGACAATGACCTAAATGTTCATCCAATGACACAAATACACCTATTGGATGCAAAAGATTGGTTAGAAACCCTAATTTGACCAGAATAAGCCTAGGGAGGACGAAAATGACCTAAATGTTCATCCAATGACACAAACACACCTATTGGATGCACAAGATTGGTTAAAAACCCTAATTGGACAAGAATAAGCCAAAGGAGGACGAAAATGACCTAAATGTTCATCCAATGACACAAATGAACTTATTGGATGCACAAGATTGGTTAGAAACCCTAATTGGACAAGAATAAGCCTAGGGAGGACGAAAATGACCTAAATGTTCATCCAATGACACAAATGAACTTATTGGATGCACAAGATTGCTTAAAAACCCTAATTGGACAAGAATAAGCCTAGGGAGGACGAAAATGACCTAAATGTTTATCCAATGAAACAAATACACCTATTGGATGCAAAAGATTGGTTAGAAACCCTAATTCCACAAGAATAAGCCTAGGGAGGACGAAAATGACCTAAATGTTCATCCAATGACACAAACACACCTATTGGATGCACAAGATTGGTTAAAAACCCTAATTGGACAAGAATAAGCCTAGGGAGGACGAAAATGACCTAAATGTTCATCCAATGACATAAACACACCTATTGGATGCACAAGATTGGTTAAAAACCCTAATTGGACAAGAATAAGCCTAGGGAGGATGAAAATGACCTAAATGTTCATCCAATGACACAAACACACCTATTGGATGCACAAGATTGGTTAAAAACCCTAATTGGACAAGAATAAGCCTAGGGAGGACGAAAATGACCTAAACGTTCATCCAATGACACAAACACACCTATTGGATGCACAAGATTGGTTAGAAACCCTAATTGGACAAGAATAAGCCTAGGGAGGACGAAAATGACCTAAATGTTCACCCAATGACACAAATGAACTTATTGGATGCACAAGATTGGTTAAAAACCCTAATTGGACAAGATTAAGCCTAGGGAGGACGAAAATGACCTAAATGTTAATCCAATGACACAAATGAACTTATTGGATGCACAAGATTGGTTAAAAACCCTAATTGGACAAGAATAAGCCTAGGGAGGACGAAAATGACCTAAATGTTAATCCAAGGACACAAATGAACTTATTGGATGCACAAGATTGGTTAAAAACCCTAATTGGACAAGAATAAGCCTAGGGAGGACGAAAATGACCTAAATGTTCATCCAATGACACAAACACACCTATTGGATGCACAAGATTGGTTAAAAACCCTAATTGGACAAGAATAAGCCTAGGGAGGACGAAAATGACCTAAATGTTCATCCAATGACACAAACACAACTATTGGATGCACACGATTGGTTAGAAATCCTAATTTGACAAGAATAAGCCTAGGGAGGACGAAAATGACCTAACTATTCATACAATGACACAAATGAACTTATTGGATGCACAAGATTGCTTAAAACCCTAATTGGACATGAATAAGACTAGGGAGGACGAAAATGACCTAAATGTTCATCCAATGACACAAACACACCTATTGGATGCACAAGATTGGTTAGAAACCCTAATTGGACAAGAATATGCCTAAGGAGGATGAAAATGACCTAAATATTCATCCAATGACACAAATGAACTTATTGGATGCACAAGATTCCTTAAAACTCTAATTGGACAAGAATAAGACTAGGAAGGACGAAAATGACCTAAATGTTCATCCAATGACACAAACACACCTATTGGATGCACAAGATTGGTTAGAAACCCTAATTGGACAAGAATAAGCCTTGGGAGGACGAAAATGACCTAAATGTTCATCCAATGACACAAATGAACTTATTGGATGCACAAGATTGCTTAAAACCCTAATTGGACAAGAATAAGACTAGGGAGGACGAAAATAACCTAAATGTTCATCCAATGACACAAACACACCTATTGGATGCACAAGATTGGTTACAAACCCTAATTTGACAAGAATAAGCATAGGGAGGACGAAAATGACCTAACTATTCATCCAATGACACAAATGAACTTATTGGATGCACAAGATTGCTTAAAACCCTAATTGGACAAGAATAAGACTAGGGAAGACGAAAATGACCTAAATGTTCATCCAATGACACAAACACACCTATTGGATGCACAAGATTGGTTAGAAACCCTAATTGAACAAGAATAAGCCTAGGGAGGACGAAAATGACCTAAATCTTAATCCAATGACACAAATGAACTTATGGGATGCTCAAGATTGCTTAAAACCTTAATTGGACAAGAATAAGACTAGGGAGGACGAAAATGACCTAAATGTTCATCCAATGACACAAACACACCTATTGGATGCACAAGATTGGTTAAAAACCCTAATTGGACAACAATAAGCCTAGGGAGGATGAAAATGACCTAAATGTTCATCTAATGACACAAACACACCTATTGGATGCACAAGATTGGTTAAAAACCCTAATTGCACAAAACTAAGCCTAGTGAGGACTAAAATAACCTAAATGTTCATCCAATGATACAAATGAACTTATTGGATGCACAAGATTGCTTAAAACCCTAATTGGACAAGAATAAGACTAGGGAGGACGAAAATGACCTAAATGTTCATCCAATGACACAAACACACCAATTGGATGCACAAGATTGGTTAGAAACCCTAATTGAACAAGAATAAGCCTAGGGAGGACGAAAATGACCTAAATGTTCATCCAATGAAACAAATGAACTTATTGGATTCACAAGATTGCTTAAAAACCCTAATTGGACAAGAATAAGCCTAGGGAGGATGAAAATGACCTAAATGTTCATCCAATGACACAAATGAACTTATTGGATGCACAAGATTGGTTAAAAACCCTAATTGGACAAGAATAAGCCTTGGGAGGATGAAAATGACCTAAATGTTCATCCAATGACACAAATGAACTTATTGGAGGCACAAGATTGGTTAAAAACCCTAATTGGACTAGAATAAGCCTAGGGTGGACGAAAATGACCTAAATGTTTATCCAATGACACAAATGAACTTATTGGATGCACAAGATTCGTTAAAAACCCTAATTGGACAAGAATAAGCCTAGGGAGGACAAAAATGACCTAAATGTTCATCCAATGACACAAACACACCTATTGGATGCACAAGATTGGTTAAAAACCCTAATTGGACAAGAATAAGCCTAGGGAGGACGAAAATGACCTAAATGTTCATCCAATGACACAAATGAACTTATTGGATGCACAAGATTGCTTAAAAACCCTAATTGGACAATAATAAGCCTAGGGAGGACGAAAATGACCTAAATGTTCATCCAATGACACAAATACACCTATTGGAATCACAAGATTGGTTAGAAACCCAAATTGGACAAGAATAAGCCTAGGGAGGACGAAAATGACCTAAATGATCATCCAATGACACAAACACACCTATTGGATGCACAAGATTGGTTAAAAACCATAATTGGACAAGAATAAGCCTAGGGAGGACATAAATGACCTAAATGTTCATCCAATGAAACAAATGAACTTATTGGATGCACAAGATTGCTTAAAAACCCTAATTAGAAAAGAATAAGCCTAGGGAGGACGAAAATGACCTAAATGTTCATCCACTGACACAAACACACCTATTGGATGCACGAGATTGGTTAGAAACCCTAATTGAACAAGAATAAGCCTATGGAGGAAGAAAATGACTTAAATCTTAATCCAATGACACAAATGAACTTATTGGATGCACAAGATTGCTTAAAACCCTAATTGGACAAGAATAAGACTAGGGAGGACGAAAATGACCTAAATGTTCATCCAATTACACAAACACACCTATTGGATGCACAAGATTGGTTAAAAACCCTAATTGGACAAAAATAAGTCTAGGGAGGATGAAAATGACCTAAATGTTCATTTAATGACACAAACACACCTATTGGATGCACAAGATTGGTTAAAAACCCTAATTGCACAAAACTAAGCCTAGTGAGGACTAAAATAACCTAAATGTTCATCCAATGACGCAAATGAACTTATTGGATGCACAAGATTGCTTAAAACCCTAATTGGACAAGAATAAGACAAGGGAGGACGAAAATGACCTAAATATTCATCCAATGACACAAACACACCTATTGGATGCACAAGATTGGTTAGAAACCCTAATTGAACAAGAATAAGCCTAGGGAGGACGAAAATGACCTAAATGTTCATCCAATGAAACAAATGAACTTATTGGATGCACAAGATTGGTTAAAAACCCAAATTGGACAAGAATAAGCCTAGGGAGGACGAAAATGACCTAAATGTTCATCCAATGACACAAACACACCTATTGGATGCACAAGATTGGTTAAAAACCCTAATTGGACAAGAATAAGCCTAGGGAGGACGAAAATAATCTAAATGTTCATCAAATGACTAAACACACCTATTGGATGCACAAGATTGGTTAGAAACCCTAATTGGGCAAGAATAAGCCTAGGGAGGACGAAAATGACCTAAATGTTCACCCAATGACACAAATGAACTTATTGGATGCACAAGATTGGTTAAAAACCCTAATTGGTCAAGAATAAGCCTAGGGAGGACGAAAATGACCTAAATGTTCATCCAATGACACAAACACACCTATTGGATGCACAAGATTGGTTAAAAACCCTAATTGGACAACAATAAGCCTAGGGAGGACGAAAATGACCTAAATGTTCATCCAATGACACAAACATACCTATTGGATGCATAAGATTGGTTAGAAACCCTAATTGAACAAGAATAAGCCTAGGGAGGACGAAAATGACCTAAATGTTCATCCAATGACACAAATGAACTTATTGGATGCACAAGATTGCTTAAAACCCTAATTGGACAAGAATAAGACTAGGGAGGACGAAAATGACCTAAATGTTCATCCAATGACACAAACACACCTATTGGATGCACAAGATTGGTTAGAAGCCCTAATTGAACAAGAATAAGCCTAGGGAGAACGAAAATGACCTAAATGTTCATCCAATGACACAAATGAACTTATTGGATGCACAAGATTGCTTAAAAACCCTAATTGGACAAGAATAAGCCTAGGGAGGACGAAAATGACCTAAATGTTCATCCAATGACACAAATACACCTATTCGATGCACAAGATTAGTTAGAAACCCTAATTGGACAAGAATAAGCCTAGGGAGGACGAAAATGACCTAAATGTTCATCCAATGACACAAACACACCTATTGGATGCACAAGATTGGTTAAAAACCCTAATTGGACAAGAATAAGCCTAGGGAGGACGAAAATGACCTAAATGTTCATCCAATGACACAAAGAAACCTATTGGATGCACAAGATTGGTTAAAAACCCTAATTGGACAAGAATAAGCCTAGGGAGGACGAAAATGACCTAAATGTTCATCCAATGACACAAACACACCTATTGGATGCACAAGATTGGTTAAAAACCCTAATTGGACAACAATAAGCATAGGGAGGACGAAAATGACCTAATTGTTCATCCAATGAAACAAACACACCTATTGGATGTACAAGATTCGTTAGAAACCCTAATTGGACAAGAATAAGCCTAGGGAGGACGAAAATGACCTAAATGTTCATCCAATGACACAAACACACCTATTGGATGCACAAGATTGGTTAAAAACCCTAATTGGACAAGAATAAGCCTAGGGAGGACGAAAATTACCTAAATGTTCATCCAATGACACAAAGGAACTTATTGGATGCACAAGATTGGTTAAAAACCCTAATTGGACAAGAATAAGCCTAGGGAGGACGAAAATGACCTAAATGTTCATCCAATGACACAAACACACCTATTGGATGCACAAGATTGGTTAAAAACCCTAATTGGACAAGAATAAGCCTAGGGAGGACGAAAATGACCTAAATGTTCATCCGATGACACAAATGAACTTATTGGATGCACAAGATTGGTTAAAAATCCTAATTGGACAAGAATAAGCCTAGGGAGGACGAAAATGACCTAAATGTTCATCCAATGACACAAACACACCTATTGGATGCACAAGATTGGTTAAAAACCCTAATTGGAAAAGAATAAGCCTAGGGAGGACGAAAATGACTTAAATCTTAATCCAATGACACAAATGAACTTATTGGATGCACAAGATTGGTTAAAAACCCTAATTGGACAAGAATAAGCCTTGGGAGGACGAAAATGACCTAAATGTTCATCCAATGACACAAATGAACTTATTGGATGCACAAGATTGCTTAAAACCATAATTGGACAAGAATAAGACTTGGGAGGACGAAAATGACCTAAATGTTCATCCAATGACACAAACACACCTATTGGATGCACAAGATTGGTTAGAAACCTTAATTGAACAAGAATAAGCCTAGGGAGGACGAAAATGACTTAAATCTTAACCCAATGACACAAATGAACTAATTGGACGCACAAGACTGCTTAAAACCCTAATTGGACAAGAATAAGACTAGGGAGGACGAAAATGACCTAAATGTTCATCCAATGACACAAACACACCTATTGGATGCACAAGATTGGTTAGAAACCCTAATTGAACAAGAATAAGCCTAGGGAGGACGAAAATGACCTAAATGTTCATCCAATGACACAAATGAACTTGTTGGATGCACAAGATTGCTTAAAAACCCTAATTGGACAAGAATAAGCCTAGGGAGGACGAAAATGACCTAAATGTTCATCCAATAACACAAATGAACTTATTGGATGCACAAGATTGGTTAAAAACCCTAATTGGACAAGAATAAGCCTAGGGTGGAAGAAAATGACCTAAATGTTCATCCAATGACACAAACACACCTATTGGATGCACAAGATTGGTTAAAAACCCTAATTGGACAAGAATAAGCCTAGGGAGGACGAAAATGACCTAAATGTTCATCCAATGACACAAATGAACTTATTGGATGCACAAGATTGCTTAAAAACCCTAATTAGACAAGAATAAGCCTAGGGAGGACGAAAATGACCTAAATGTTCATCCAATGACACAAATACACCTATTGGATTCACAAGATTCGTTAGAAACCCTAATTGGACAAGAATAAGCCTAGGGAGGACGAAAATGACCTAAATGTTCATCCAATGACACAAACACACCTATTGGATGCACAAGATTGGTTAAAAACCCTAATTGGACAAGAATAAGCCTAGTAAGGACGAAAATGACCTAAATGTTAATCCAATAACACAAATGAACTTATTGGATGCACAAGATTGCTTAAAAACCCTAATTAGACAAGAATAAGCCTAGGGAGGACGAAAATGACCTAAATGTTCATCCAATGACACAAATACACCTATTGGATGCACAAGATTGGTTAGAAACCCTAATTGGACAAGAATAAGCTTAGGGAGGACGAAAATGACCTAAATGTTCATCCAATGACACAAATACACCTATTGGATGCACAAGATTGGTTAGAAACCCTAATTGGACAAGAATAAGCCTAGGGAGGACGAAAATGACCTAAATGTTCATCCAATGACACAAATACACCTATTGGATGCACAAGATTCCTTAGAAACCCTAATTGGACAAGAATAAGCCTAGGGAGGACGAAACTGACCTAAATGTTCATCCAATGACACAAACACACCTATTGGATGCACAAGATTGGTTAAAAACGCTCATTGGACAAGAATAAGCCTAGGGAGGACGAAAATAACCTAAATGTTCATCTAATAACACAAATGAACTTATTGGATGCACAAGATTGGTTAAAAACCCTAATTGGACAAGAATAAGCCTAGGGTGGACGAAAATGACCTAAATGTTTATCCAATGACACAAATGAACTTATTGGATGCACAAGATTGGTTAAAAACCCTAATTGGACAAGAATAAGCCTAGGGAGGACAAAAATGACCTAAATGTTCATCCAATGACACAAACACACCTATTGGATGCACAAGATTGGTTAAAAACCATAATTGGACAAGAATAAGCCTAGGGAGGACATAAATGACCTAAATGTTCATCCAATGACACAAATGAACTTATTGGATGCACAAGATTGCTTAAAAACCCTAATTAGACAAGAATAAGCCTAGGGAGGACGAAAATGACCTAAATGTTCATCCACTGACACAAACACACCTATTGGATGCACAAGATTGGTTAGAAACCCTAATTGAACAAGAATAAGTCTAGGGAGGACGAAAATGACTTAAATCTTAATCCAATGACACAAATGAACTTATTGGATGCACAAGATTGCTTAAAACCCTAATTGGACAAGAATAAGACTAGGGAGGACGAAAATGACCTAAATGTTCATCCAATGACACAAACACACCTATTGGATGCACAAGATTGGTTAAAAACCCTAATTGGACAACAATAAGCCTAGGGAGGATGAAAATGACCTAAATGTTCATCCAATGACACAAATCAACTTATTGGATGCACAAGATTGGTTAAAAACCCTAATTGGACAAGAATAAGCCTAGGGAGGACGAAAATGACCTAAATGTTCATCCAATGACACAAACACACCTATTGGATGCACAAGATTGGTTAAAAACCCTAATTGGACAAGAATAAGCCTAGGGCGGACGAAAATGACCTAAATGTTTATCCAATGACACAAATGAACTTATTGGATGCACAAGATTGGTTAAAAATCCTAATTGGACAAGAATAAGACTAGGGAGGACGAAAATGACCTAAATGTTCATCCAATGACACAAACACACCTATTGGATGCACAAGATTGGTTAAAAACCCTAATTGGACAACAATAAGCCTAGGGAGGATGAAAATGACCTAAATGTTCATCCAATGACACAAATCAACTTATTGGATGCACAAGATTGGTTAAAAACCCTAATTGGACAAGAATAAGCCTAGGGTGGACGAAAATGACCTAAATGTTTATCCAATGACACAAATGAACTTATTGGATGCCCAAGATTGGTTATAAACCCTAATTGGACAAGAATAAGCCTAGGGAGGACGAAAATGACCTAAATGTTCATCCAATGACACAAACACACCTATTGGATGCACAAGATTGGTTAAAAACCCTAATTGGACAAGAATAAGCCTAGGGAGGACGAAAATGACCTAAATGTTCATCCAATGACACAAATGAACTTATTGGATGCACAAGATTGCTTAAAAACCTTAATTGGACAAGAATAAGCCTAGGGAGGACGAAAATGACCTAAATGTTCATCCAATGACACAAATGAACTTATTGGAAGCACAAGATTGCTTAAAAACCCTAATTGGACAAGAATAAACCTAGGGAGGACGAAAATGACCTAAATGTTCATCCAATGACACAAATACACCTATTGGATGCACAAGATTAATTAAAAACCCTAATTGGACAAGAATATGCCTAGGGAGGAAGAAAATGAACTAAATGTTCATCCAATGACACAAATGAACTTATTGGATGCACAAGATTGCTTAAAAACCCTAATTGGACAAGAATAAGCCTAGGGAGGACAAAAATGACCTAAATGTTCATCCAATGACACAAACACACCTATTGGATGCACAAGATTGGTTAAAAACCCTAATTGGACAAGAATAAGACTAGGGAGGACGAAAATGACCTAAATGTTTATCCAATGACACAAACACACCTATTGGATGCACAAGATTGGTTAAAAATCCTAATTGCACAAAACTAAGCCTAGTGAGGACGAAAATAACCTAAATGTTCATCCAATGACACAAATGAACTTATTGGATGCACAAGATTGCTTAAAACCCTAATTGGACAAGAATAAGACTAGGGAGGACGAAAATGACCTAAATGTTCATCCAATGACACAAACACACCTATTGGATGCACAAGATTGGTAAGAAACCCTAATTGAACAAGAATAAGCCTAGGGAGGACAAAAATGACCTAAATGTTCATCCAATGACACAAATGAACTTATTGGATGCACAAGATTGCTTAAAAACCCTAATTGGACAAGAATAAGCCTAGGGAGGACGAAAATGACCTAAATGTTCATCCAATGACACAAATGAACTTATTGGATGCACAAGATTGCTTAAAAACCCTAATTGGACAAGAATAAGCCTAGGGAGGACGAGAATGACCTAAATGTTCATCCAATGACACAAACACACCTATTGTATGCACAAGAATGCTTAGAAACCCTAATTGGACAAGAATAAGCCTAGGGAGGACGAAAATGACCTAAATGTTCATCCAATGACACAAACACACCTATTGGATGCACAAGATTGGTTAAAAACCCTAATTGGACAAGAATAAGCCTAGGGAGGACGAAAATGACCTAAATGTTCATCCAATAACACAAATGTACTTATTGGATGCACAAGATTGGTTAAAAACCCTAATTGGACAAGAATAAGCCTAGGGTGGACGAAAATGACCTAAATGTTTATCCAATGACACAAATGAACTTATTGGATGCACAAGATTGGTTAAAAACCCTAATTGGACAAGAATAAGCCTAGGGAGGACGAAAATGACCTAAATGTTCATCCAATGACACAAACACACCTATTGGATGCAAAAGATTGGTTAAAAACCCTAATTGAACAAGAATAAGCCTAGGGAGTACGAAAATGACCTAAATGTTCATCCAATGACACAAATACACCTATTGGATGCACAAGATTGGTTAGAAACCCTAATTGAACAAGAATAAGCCTAGGGAGTACGAAAATGACCTAAATGTTCATCCAATGACACAAACACACCTAATGGATGCACAAGATTGGTTAAAAACCCTAATTGGACAAGAATAAGCCTTGGGAGGACGAAAATGACCTAAATGTTCATCCAATGACACAAATGAACTTATTGGATGCACAAGATTGGTTAAAAACCCTAATTGGACAAGAATAAGCCTAGGGTGGACGAAAATGACCTAAATGTTTATCCAATGACACAAATGAACTTATTGGATGCACAAGATTGGTTAAAAACCCTAATTGGACAACAATAAGCCTTGGGAGGACGAAAATGACCTAAATGTTCATCCAATGACACAAATGAACTTATTGGATGCACAAGATTGGTTAAAAACCGTAATTGGACAAGAATAAGCCTAGGGTGGACGAAAATGACCTAAATGTTTATCCAATGACACAAATGAACTTATTGGATGCACAAGATTGCTTAAAAACCCTAATTGGACAAGAATAAGCCTAGGGAGGACGAAAATGACCTAAATGTTCATCCAATGACACAAATACACCTATTCGATGCACAAGATTGGTTAAAAACCCTAATTGGACAAGAATAAGCCTAGGGAGGACGAAAATGACCTAAATGTTCATCCAATGACACAAATGAACTTATTGGACGCACAAGATTGGTTAAAAACCCTAATTGGACAAGAATAAGCCTAGGGAGGACGAAAATGACCTAAATGTTCATCCAATGACACAAACACACCTATTGGATGCACAAGATTGGTTAAAAACCCTAATTGGACAAGAATAAGCCTAGGTAGGACGAAAATAACCTAAATGTTCATCCAATGACACAAACACACCTATTGGATGCACAAGATTGGTTAAAAACCCTAATTGGACAAGAATAAGCCTAGGGAGGACGAAAATGACCTAAATGTTCATCCAATAACACAAATTAACTTATTGGATGCACAAGATTGGTTAAAAACCCTAATTGGACAAGAATAAGCCTAGGGAGGACGAAAATGACCTAAATGTTCATCCAATGACACAAATGAACTTATTGGATGCACAAGATTGCTTAAAAACCCTAATTGGACCAAAATAAGCCTAGGGAGGACGAAAATGACCTAAATGTTCATCCAATGACACAAATACACCTATTGGATGCACAAGGTTGGTTAGAAACCGTAATTGGACAAGAATAAGCCTAGGGAGGACTAAAATGACCTAAATGTTCATCCAATGAAACAAATGAACTTATTGGATGCACAAGATTGGTTAAAAACCCTAATTGGACAAGAATAAGCCTAGGGAGGACGAAAATGACCTAAATGTTCATCCAATGACACAAACACACCTATTGGATGCACAAGATTGGTTAAAAACCCTAATTGGACAAGAATAAGCCTAGGGAGGACGAAAACGACCTAAATGTTCATCCAATGACACAAATGAACTTATTGGATGCACAAGATTGGTTAAAAACCCTAATTGGACAAGAATAAGCCTAGGGTGGACGAAAATGACCTAAATGTTTATCCAATGACACAAATGAACTTATTGGATGCACAAGATTGGTTAAAAACCCTAATTGGACAAGAATAAGCCTAGGGAGGACGAAAATGACCTAAATGTTCATCCAATGACACAAACACACCTATTGGATGCACAAGATTGGTTAAAAACCCTAATTGGACAAGAATAAGCATAGGGTGGACGAAAATGACCTAAATGTTTATCCAATGACACAAATGAACTTATTGGATGCACAAGATTGGTTAAAAACCCTAATTGGACAAGAATAAGCCTAGGGAGGATGAAAATGACCTAAATGTTCATCCAATGACACAAACACACCTATTGGATGCACAAGATTGGTTAAAAACCCTAATTGGACAAGAATAAGCCTAGGAAGGACGAAAATGACCTAAATGTTCATCCAATAACACAAATGTACTTATTGGATGCACAAGATTGGTTAAAAACCCTAATTGGACAAGAATAAGCCTAGGGAGGACGAAAATGACCTAAATGTTCATCCAATGACACAAACACACCTATTGGATGCACAAGATTGGTTAAAAACCCTAACTAAACAAGAATAAGCATAGGGAGGACGAAAATGACTTAAATCTTAATCCAATGACACAAATGAACTTATTGGATGCACAAGATTGCTTAAAACCCTAATTGGATAAGAATAAGCCTTGGGAGGACGAAAATGACCTAAATGTTCATCGAATGACACAAACACACCTATTGGATGCACAAGATTGGCTTAAAACCCTAATTGGACAAGAATAAGACTAGGGAGGACGAAAATGACCTAAATGTTCATCCAATGACACAAACACACCTATTGGATGCACAAGATTGGTTAAAATCCCTAATTGGACAACAATAAGCCTAGGGAGGACGAAAATGACCTAAATGTTCATCTAATGACACAAACACACCTATTGGATGCACAAGATTGGTTAAAAACCCTAATTGCACAAAAATAAGCCTAGGGAGGACGAAAATGACCTAAATGTTCATCCAATGACACAAATGAACTTATTGGATGCACAAGATTGCTTAAAAACCCTAATTGGACATGAATAAGCCTAGGGAGGACGAAAATGACCTAAATGTTCATCCAATGACACAAATGAACTTATTGGATGCACAAGATTGGTTAAAAACCCTAATTGGACAAGAATAAGCCTAGGGAGAACGAAAATGACCTAAATGTTCATTCAATGACACAAACACACCTATTGGATGCACAAGATTTGTTAAAAACCCTAACTGGACAAGAATAAGCCTAGGGAGAACGAAAATGACTTAAATCTTAATCCAATGACACAAATGAACTTATTGGATGCACAAGATTGCTTAAAACCCTAATTGGATAAGAATAAGCCTTGGGAGGTCGAAAATGACCTAAATGTTCATCGAATGACACAAACACACCTATTGGATGCACAAGATTGGCTTAAAACCCTAATTGGACAAGAATAAGACTAGAGAGGACGAAAATGACCTAAATGTTCATCCAATGACACAAACACACCTATTGGATGCACAAGATTGGTTAAAAACCCTAATTGGACAACAATAAGCCTAGGGAGGATGAAAATGACCTAAATGTTCATCTAATGACACAAACACACCTATTGGATGCACAAGATTGGTTAAAAACCCTAATTGCACAAAAATAAGCCTAGGGAGGACGAAAATGACCTAAATGTTCATCCAATGACACAAACGAACTTATTGGATGCACAAGATTGCTTAAAACCCTAATTGGACAAGAATAAGCCTAGGGAGGACGAAAATGACCTAAATGTTCATCCAATGAAACAAAGGAACTTATTGGATGCACAAGATTGGTTAAAAACCCTAATTGGACAAGAATAAGCCTTGGGAGGAAGAAAATGACCTAAATGTTCATCCAATGACACAAATGAACCTATTGGATGCACAAGATTGGTTAAAAACCCTAATTGGACCAGAATAAGCCTAGGGTGGACGAAAATGACCTAAATGTTTATCCAATGAAACAAACACACCTATTGGATGCACAAGATTGGTTAAAAACCCTAATTAGACAAGAATAAGCCTAGGGAGGACGAAAATGACCTAAATGTTCATCCAATGACACAAATGAACTTATTGGATGCACAAGATTGCTTAAAAACCCTAATTAGACAAGAATAAGCCTAGGGAGGACGAAAATGACCTAAATGTTCATCCAATGACACCAACACACCTATTGGATGCACAATATTGGTTAGAAACATTAATTGAACAAGAATAAGCCTAGGGAGGACGAAAATGACCTAAATGTTCATCCAATGACACAAATGAACTTATTGGATGCACAAGATTGCTTAAAAACCCTAATTGGACAAGAATAAGCCTAGGGAGGACGAAAATGACCTAAATGTTCATCCAATGACACAAATGAACTTATTGGATGCACAAGATTGCTTAAAAACCCTAATTAGACAAGAATAAGCCTAGGGAGGACGAAAATGACCTAAATGTTCATCCAATGACACCAACACACCTATTGGATGCACAATATTGGTTAGAAACATTAATTGAACAAGAATAAGCCTAGGGAGGACGAAAATGACCTAAATGTTCATCCAATGACACAAATGAACTTATTGGATGCACAAGATTGCTTAAAAACCCTAATTGGACAAGAATAAGCCTAGGGAGGACGAAAATGACCTAAATGTTCATCCAATGACACAAATGAACTTATTGGATGCACAAGATTGGTTAGAAACCCTAATTGGACAACAATAAGCCTTGGGAGGACGAAAATGACCTAAATGTTCATCCAATGACACAAATGAACTTATTGGATGCACAAGATTGCTTAAAAACCCTAATTGGACATGAATAAGCCTAGGGAGGACGAAAATGACCTAAATGTTCATCCAATGACACAAATGAACTTATTGGATGCACAAGATTGCTTAAAACCCTAATTGGACAAGAATAAGCCTAGGGAGGACGAAAATGACCTAAATGTTCATCCAATGACACAAATGAACTTATTGGATGCACAAGATTGCTTAAAAACCCTAATTGGACAAGAATAAGCCTAGGGAGGACGAAAAATGACATAAATGTTCATGTAATGACACAAATGAACTTATTGGATGCACAAGATTGCTTAAAACCCTAATTGGACAAGAATAAGACTAGGGAGGACGAAAATGACCTAAATGTTCATCCAATGACACAAACACACCTATTGGATGCACAAGATTGGTAAGAAACCCTAATTGAACAAGAATAAGCCTAGGGAGGACAAAAATGACCTAAATGTTCATCCAATGACACAAATGAACTTATTGGATGCACAAGATTGCTTAAAAACCCTAATTGGACAAGAATAAGCCTAGGGAGGACGAAAATGACCTAAATGTTCATCCAATGACACAAATGAACTTATTGGATGCACAAGATTGCTTAAAAACCCTAATTGGACAAGAATAAGCCTAGGGAGGACGAAAATGAGCTAAATGTTCATCCAATGACACAAATACACCTATTGGATGCACAAGATTGGTTAGAAACCCTAATTGGACAAGAATAAGCCTAGGGAGGACGAAAATGACCTAAATGTTCATCCAATGACACAAATGAACTTATTGGATGCACAAGATTGGTTAAAAACCCTAATTGGACAAGAATAAGCCTAGGGAGGACGAAAATGACCTAAATGTTCATCCAATGACACAAATGAACTTATTGGATGCACAAGATTGCTTAAAAACCCTAATTGGACAAGAATAAGCCTAGGGAGGACGAAAGTGACCTAAATGTTCATCCAATGACACAAACACTCCTATTGGATGCACAAGATTGGTTAGAAACCCTAATTGGACAAGAATAAGCCTAGGGAGGACGAAAATGACCTAAATGTTCATCCAATGACACAAACACACCTATTGGATGCACAAGATTGGTTAAAAACCCTAATTGACAACAATAAGCCTTGGGAGGACGAAAATGACCTAAATGTTCGTCCAATGACACAAATGAACTTATTGGATGCACAAGATTGGTTAAAAACCCTAATTGGACAAGAATAAGCCTAGGGTGGACGAAAATAACCTAAATGTTTATCCAATGACACAAATGAACTTATTGGATGCACAAGATTGGTTAAAAACCCTAATTGGACAAGAATAAGCCTAGGGTGGACGAAAATGACCTAAATGTTTATCCAATGACACAAATGAACTTATTGGATGCACAAGATTGGTTAAAAACCCTAATTGGACAAGAATAAGCCTAGGGAGGACGAAAATGACCTAAATGTTCATCCAATGACACAAACACACCTATTGGATGCACAAGATTGGTTAAAAACCCTAATTGGACAAGAATAAGCATAGGGTGGACGAAAATGACCTAAATGTTTATCCAATGACACAAATGAACTTATTGGATGCACAAGATTGGTTAAAAACCCTAATTGGACAAGAATAAGCCTAGGGAGGATGAAAATGACCTAAATGTTCATCCAATGACACAAACACACCTATTGGATGCACAAGATTGGTTAAAAACCCTAATTGGACAAGAATAAGCCTAGGAAGGACGAAAATGACCTAAATGTTCATCCAATAACACAAATGTACTTATTGGATGCACAAGATTGGTTAAAAACCCTAATTGGACAAGAATAAGCCTAGGGAGGACGAAAATGACCTAAATGTTCATCCAATGACACAAACACACCTATTGGATGCACAAGATTGGTTAAAAACCCTAATTGGACAACAATAAGCCTAGGGAGGATGAAAATGATCTAAATGTTCATCTAATGACACAAACACACCTATTGGATGCACAAGATTGGTTAAAAACCCTAATTGCACAAAACTAAGCCTAGGGAGGACGAAAATGACCTAAATGTTCATCCAATGACACAAATGAACTTATTGGATACACAAGATTGCTTAAAACCCTAATAGGACAAGAATAAGACTAGGGAGGACGAAAATGACCTAAATGTTCATCCAATGACACAAATGAACTTATTGGATGCACAAGATTGCTTAAAAACCCTAATTGGACAAGAATAAGCCTAGGGAGGACGAAAATGACCTAAATGTTCATCCAATGACACAAATGAACTTATTGGTTGCACAAGATTGGTTAAAAACCCTAATTGGACAAGAATAAGCCTTGGGAGGACGAAAATGACCTAAATGTTCATCCAATGACACAAATGAACCTCTTGGATGCACAAGATTGGTTAAAAACCCTAATTGGACAAGAATAATTCTAGGGAGGACGAAAATGACCTAAATGTTCATCCAATGACATAAATGAACTTAATGGATGCACAAGATTGGTTAAAAATCCTAATTGGACAAGAATAAGCCTAGGGAGGACGAAAATGACCTAAATGTTCATCCAATGACACAAACACACCTATTGGATGCACAAGATTGGCTAAAAACCCAAATTGCACAAAACTAAGTCTAGTGAGGACGAAAATAACCTAAATGTTCATCCAATGACACAAATGAACTTATTGGATGCAGAAGATTGCTTAAAACCCTAATTGGACAAGAATAAGACTAGGGACGACGAAAATGACCTAAATGTTCATCCAATGAAACAAACACACCTATTGGATGCACAAGATTGGTTAGAAACCCTAATTGAACAAGAATAAGCCTAGGGAGGACGAAAATGACCTAAATGTTCATCCAATGAAACAAATGAACTTATTGGATTCACAAGATTGCTTAAAAACCCTAATTGGACAAGAATAAGCCAAGGGAGGACGAAAATAACCTAAATGTTCATCCAATGACACAAATGAACTTATTGGATGCACAAGATTGGTTAAAAACCCTAATTGGACAAGAATAAGCCTTGGGAGGACGAAAATAACCTAAATGTTCATCCAATGACACAAATGAACCTCTTGGATGCACAAGATTGGTTAAAAACCCTAATTGGACAAGAATAATTCTAGGGAGGACGAAAATGACCTAAATGTTCATCCAATGACACAAATGAACTTATTGGACGCACAAGATTGGTTAAAAATCCTAATTGGACAAGAAGAAGACTAGGGAGGACGAAAATGACCTAAATGTTCATCCAATGACACAAACACACCTATTGGATGCACAAGATTGGTTAAAAACCCTAATTGGACAAGAATAAGCCTAGGGAGGACGAAAATGACCTAAATGTTCATCCAATAACACAAATTAACTTATTGGATGCACAAGATTGGTTAAAAACCCTAATTGGACAAGAATAAGCCTAGGGAGGACGAATATGACCTAAATGTTCATCCAATGACACAAATGAACTTATTGGATGCACAAGATTGGTTAAAAACCCTAATTGGACAAGAATAAGCCTAGGGAGGACGAAAATGACCCAAATGTTCATCCAATGACACAAACACACCTATTGGATGCACAAGATTGGTTAAAAACCCTAATTGGACAACAATAAGCCTAGGGAGGATGAAAATGACCTAAATGTTCATCAAATAACACAAACACACCTATTGGATGCACAAGATTGGCTTAAAACCCTAATTGGACAAGAATAAGACTAGGGAGGACGAAAATGACCTAAATGTTCATCCAATATCACAAACACACTTATTGGATGCACAAGATTGGTTAAAAACCCTAATTGGACAACAATAAGCCTTGGGAGGATGAAAATGACCTAAATGTTCATCTAATGACACAAACACACCTATTGGATGCACAAGATTGGTTAAAAACCCTAATTGCACAAAAATAAGCCTAGGGAGGACGAAAATGACCTAAATGTTCATCCAATGACACAAATGAACTTATTGGATGCACAAGATTGCTTAAAAACCCTAATTGGACATGAATAAGCCTAGGGAGGACGAAAATGACCTAAATGTTCATCCAATGACACAAATGAACTTATTGGATGCACAAGATTGGTTAAAAACCCTAATTGGACAAGAATAAGCCTAGGGAGAACGAAAATGACCTAAATGTTCATCCAATGACACAAACACACCTATTGGATGCACAAGATTTGTTAAAAACCCTAACTGGACAAGAATAAGCCTAGGGAGAACGAAAATGACTTAAATCTTAATCCAATGACACAAATGAACTTATTGGATGCACAAGATTGCTTAAAACCCTAATTGGATAAGAATAAGCCTTGGGAGGTCGAAAATGACCTAAATGTTCATCGAATGACACAAACACACCTATTGGATGCACAAGATTGGCTTAAAACCCTAATTGGACAAGAATAAGACTAGAGAGGACGAAAATGACCTAAATGTTCATCCAATGACACAAACACACCTATTGGATGCACAAGATTGGTTAGAAACCCTAATTGGACAAGAATAAGCCTAGGGAGGACGAAAATGACCTAAATGTTCACCCAATGACACAAATGAACTTATTGGATGCACAAGATTGGTTAAAAACCCTAATTAAACAAGAATAAGCCTAGGGAGGACGAAAATGACCTAAATGTTCATCCAATGACACAAACACACCTATTGGATGCACAAGATTGGTTAAAAACCCTAATTGGACAAGAATAAGCCTAGGGAGGACGAAAATAACTTAAAGCTTAATCCAATGACACAAATGAACTTATTGGATGCACAAGATTGCTTAAAAACCCTAATTAGACAAGAATAAGCCTAGGGAGGACGAAAATGACCTAAATGTTCATCCAATGACACAAACACACCTATTGGATGCACAAGATTGGTTAGAAACCCTAATTGGACAAGAATATTCCTAGGGAGGACGAAGATGACCTAAATGTTCATCCAATGACACAAATACACCTATTGGATGCACAAGATTGGTTAAAAACCCTAATTGGACAAGAATAAGCCTAGGGAGGACGAAAATGACCTAAATGTTCATCCAATGACACAAATGAACTTATTGGATGCACAAGATTGGTTAAAAACCCTAATTGGACAAGAATAAGCCTAGGGAGGACGAAAATGACCTAAATGTTCATCCAATGACACAAATGAACTTATTGGATGCACAAGATTGCATAAAAACCCTAATCGGACAAGAATAAACCTAGGGAGGACGAAAATGACCTAAATGTTCGTCCAATGACACAAACACGCCTATTGGATGCACAAGATTGCATAAAAACCCTAATTGGACAAGAATAAGACTAGGGAGGACGAAAATGACCTAAATGTTCGTCCAATGACACAAACACACCTATAGGATGCACAAGATTGCATAAAAACCCTAATTGGACAAGAACAAGCATAGGGAGGACGAAAATGACATAAATGTTCATCCAATGACACAAATGAACTTATTGGATGCACAAGGTTGGTTAAAAACCCTACTTGGACAAGAATAAGACTAGGGAGGACGAAAATAACCTAAATATTCCTCCAATGACACAAAGACACCTATTGGATGCACAAGATTACATAAAAACCCTAATTCGACAAGAATAAGACTAGGGAGGACGAAAATGACCTAAATGTTCCTCCAATGACACAAACACACCTATTGGATGCACAAGATTGCATAAAAACCCTAATTGGACAAGAATAAGACTAGGGAGGACGAAAATGACCTAAATGTTCGTCCAAGGACACAAACACACCTATTGGATGCACAAGATTGCATCAAAACCCTAATTGGAAAAGAATAAGCCTAGGGAGGACGAAAATGACCAAAATGTTCATCCAATGACACAAATGAACTTATTGGATGCACAAGATTGGTTAAAAACCCTAATTGGACAAGAATAAGCCTAGGGAGGACGAAAATGACCTAAATGTTCATCCAATGACACAAATGAACTTATTGGATGCACAAGATTGGTTAAAAACCCTAATTGGACAAGAATAAGCCTAGGGAGGACGAAAATGACCTAAATGTTAATCCAATGACACAAACACACCTATTGGATGCACATGATTGGTTAGAAACCCTAGTTGGACAAGAATAAGCCTAGGGAGGACGAAAATGACCTAAATGTTAATCCAATGACACAAATGAACTTATTGGATGCACAAGATTGGTTAAAAACCCTAATTGGACAAGAATAAGCCTAGGGAGGACGAAAATGACCTAAATGTTCATCCAATGACACAAATGAACTTATTGGATGCACAAGATTGCTTAAAACCCTAATTGGACAAGAATAAGACTAGGGAGGACGAAAATGACCTAAATGTTCATCCAATGACACAAACACACCTATTGGATGCACAACATTAGTTAGAAACCCTAATTGAACAAGAATAAGCCTAGGGAGGTTGAAAATGACCTAAATGTTCATCCAATGACACAAATGAACTTATTGGATGCACAAGATTGCTTAAAAACCCTAACTGGACAAGAATAAGCCTAGGGAGGACGAAAATGACCTAAATGTTCATCCAATGACACAAATGAACTTATTGGATGCACAAGATTGGTTAAAAACCCTAATTGGACAAGAATAAGCCTAGGGAGGACGAAAATTACCTAAATGTTCATCCAATGACACAAACACACCTATTGGATGCACAAGATTGGTTAAAAACCCTAATTGGACAAGAATAAGCCTAGGGAGGACGAAAATGACCTAAATGTTCATCCAATAACACAAATTAACTTATTGGATGCACAAGATTGGTTAAAAACCCTAATTGGACAAGAATAAGCCTAGGGAGGACGAATATGACCTAAATGTTCATCCAATGACACAAATGAACTTATTGGATGCACAAGATTGGTTACAAACCCTAATTGGACAAGAATAAGACTAGGGAGGACGAAAATGACCTAAATGTTCATCTAATGACACAAACACACCTATTGGATGCACAAGATTGGTTAGAAACCCTAATTGAACAAGAATAAGCCTAGGGAGGACGAAAATGACTTAAATCTTAATTCAATGACACAAATGAACTTATTGGATGCACAAGATTGCTTAAAACCCTAATTGGACAAGAATAAGACTAGGGAGGACGAAAATGACCTAAATGTTCATCCAAAGACACAAACACACCTATTGGATGCACAAGATTGGTTAAAAACCCTAATTGGACAAGAATAAGCCTAGGGATGACGAAAATGACCTAAATGTTCATCCAATGACACAAATGAACTTATTGGATGCACAAGATTGGTTAGAAACCCTAATTGGACAAGAATAAGACTAGGGAGGACGAAAATGACCTAAATGTTCATCTAATGACACAAACACACCTATTGGATGCACAAGATTGGTTAGAAACCCTAATTGAACAAGAATAAGCCTAGGGAGGACGAAAATGACCTAAATGTTCATCCAATGACACAAATGAACTTATTGGATGCACAAGATTGCTTAAAAACCCTAATTGGACAAGAATAAGCCTAGGGAGGACGAAAATGACCTAAATGTTCATCCAATGACACAAATGAACTTATTGGATGCACAAGACTGGTTAAAAACCCTAATTGGAAAAGAATAAGCCTTGGGAGGACGAAAATGACATAAATGTTCATCCAATGACACAAACACACCTATTGGATGCACAAGATTGGTTAAAAACCCTAACTTGACAAGAATAAGCCTAGGGAGGACGAAAATGACTTAAATCTTAATCCAACGACACAAATGAACTTATTGGATGCACAAGATTGCTTAAAACCCTAATTGGATAAGAATAAGCCTTGGGAGGACGAAAATGACCTAAATGTTCATCAAATGACACAAACACACACCTATTGGATGCACAAGATTGGCTTAAAACCCTAATTGGACAAGAATAAGACTAGGGAGGACGAAAATGACCTAAATGTTCATCCAATGACACAAATGAACTTATTGGATGCACAAGATTGCTTAAAAACCCTAATTGGACAAGAATAAGCCTAGGGAGGACGAAAATGACCTAAATGTTCATCCAATGACACAAATGAACTTATTGGATGCCCAAGATTGGTTTGAAACCCTAATTGGACAAGAATAAGCCTTGGGAGGACGAAAATGACCTAAATGTTCATCCAATGACACAAATGAACTTATTGGATGCACAAGATTGGTTAAAAACCCTAATTGGACAAGAATAAGCCTAGGGAGGACGAAAATGACCTAAATGTTCATCCAATGACACAAACACACCTATTGGATGCACAAGATTGGTAAGAAACCCTAATTGGACAAGAATAAGCCTATGGAGGACGAAAATGACCTAAATGTTAATCCAATGACACAAATGAACTTATAGGATGCACAAGATTGGTTAAAAACCCTAATTGGACAAGAATAAGCCTAGGGAGGACGAAAATAACCTAAATGTTCATCCAATGACACAAATGAACTTATTGGATGCACAAGATTGGTTAAAAACCCTAATTGGACAAGAATAAGCCTAGGGTGGACGCACATGACCTAAATGTTCATCCAATGACACAAATGAACTTATTGGATGCACAAGATTGGTTAAAAACCCTAATTGGACAAGAATAAGCCTAGGGAGGACGAAAATGACCTAAATGTTCATCCAATGACACAAATGAACTTATTGGATGCACAAGATTGCTTAAAAACCCTAATTGGACAAGAATAAGCCTAGGGAGGACGAAAATGACCTAAATGTTCATCCAATGACACAAATACACCTATTGGATGCACAAGATTGGTTAAAAACCCTAATCGGACAAGAATAAGCCTAGGGAGGACGAAAATGACCTAAATGTTCATCCAATAACACAAATGAACTTATTGGATGCACAAGATTGCTTAAAAACCCTAATTAGACAAGAATAAGCCTAGGGAGGACGAAAATGACCTAAATGTTCATCCAATGACACAAATACACCTATTGGATGCACAAGATTGGTTAAAAACCCTAATTGGACAAGAATAAGCCTTGGGTGGACGAAAATGACCTAAATGTTTATCCAATGACACAAATGAACTTATTGGATGCACAAGATTGCTTAAAAACCCTAATTGGACAAGAATAAGCCTAGGGAGGACGAAAATGACCTAAATGTTCATCCAATGACACAAATACACCTATTCGATGCACAAGATTGGTTAAAAACCCTAATTGGACAAGAATAAGCCTAGGGAGGACGAAAATGACCTAAATGTTCATCCAATGACACAAATGAACTTATTGGACGCACAAGATTGGTTAAAAACCCTAATTGGACAAGAATAAGCCTAGGGAGGACGAAAATGACCTAAATGTTCATCCAATGACACAAACACACCTATTGGATGCACAAGATTGGTTAAAAACCCTAATTGGACAAGAATAAGCATAGGGAGGACGAAAATCACCTAAATGTTCATCCAATGACACAAACACACCTATTGGATGCACAAGATTTGTTAGAAACCCTACTTGGACAAGAATAAGCCTACGAAGGACGAAAATAACCTAAATGTTCATCAAATGACTAAACACACCTATTGGATGCACAAGATTGGTTAGAAACCCTAATTGGACAAGAATAAGCCTAGGGAGGACGAAAATGACCTAAATGTTGACCCAATGACACAAATGAACTTATTGGATTCACAAGATTGGTTAAAAACCCTAATTGGACAAGAATAAGCCTAGGGAGGACGAAAATGACCTAAATGTTCATCCAATGACACAAACACACCTATTGGATGCACAAGATTGGTTAAAAACCCTAATTGGACAAGAATAAGCCTAGGGAGGACGAAAATGACCTAAATGTTCATCCAATGACACAAATTAACTTATTGGATGCACAAGATTGGTTAAAAACCCTAATAAGATAAGAATATGCCTAGGGAGGACGAAAATGACCTAAATGTTCATCCAATGACACAAATGAACTTATTGGATGCACAAGATTGCTTAAAAACCCTAATTGGACAAGAATAAGCCTAGGGAGGACGAAAATGACCTAAATGTTCATCCAATGACACAAATACACCTAATGGATGCACAAGATTGGTTAAAAACCCTAATTGGACAAGAATAAGCCTAGGGAGGACGAAAATGACCTAAATGTTCATCCAATGACACAAATGAACTTATTGGATGCACAAGATTGCTTAAAAACCCTAATTGGACAAGAATAAGCCTAGGGAGGACGAAAATGACCTAAATGTTCATCCAATGACACAAATACACCTATTGGATGCAAAAGATTGGTTAGAAACCTTAAATTGACAAGAATAAGCCTAGGGAGGACGAAAATGACCTAAATGTTCATCCAATGACACAAACACACCTATTGGATGCACAAGATTGGTTAAAAACCCTAATTGGACAACAATAAGCCTAGGGAGGACGAAAATGACCTAAATGTTCATCCAATGACACAAATGAACTTATTGGATGCACAAGATTGGTTAAAAACCCTAATTGGACAAGAATAAGCCTAGGGTGGACGAAAATGACCTAAATGTTTATCCAATGACACAAATGAACTTATTGGATGCACAAGATTGGTTAAAAACCCTAATTGGACAAAAATAAGCCTAGGGAGGACGAAAATGACCTAAATGTTCATCCAATGACACAAATGAACTTATTGGATGCACAAGATTGCTTAAAAACCCTAATTGGACATGAATAAGCCTAGGGAGGACGAAAATGACCTAAATGTTCATCCAATGACACAAATGAACTTATTGGATGCACAAGATTGGTTAAAAACCCTAATTGGACAAGAATAAGCCTAAGGAGGACGAAAATGACCTAAATGTTCCTCCAATGACACAAATGAACTTATTAGATGCACAAGATTGGCTAAAAAGCCTAATTGGACAAGAATAAGCCTAGGGAGGACGAAAATGACCTAAATGTTCATCCAATGACACAAATGAACTTATTGGATGCACAAGATTGGTTAAAAACCCTAATTGGACAAGAATAAGCCTAGGGAGGACGAAAATGACCTAAATGTTCATCCAATGACACAAATGAACTTATTGGATGCACAAGATTGGTTAAAAACCCTAATTGGACAAGAATAAGCCTAGGGAGGACGAAAATGACCTAAATGTTCATCCAATGACACAAATGAACTTATTGGATGCACAAGATTGTTTAAAAACCCTAATTAGACAAGAATAAGCCTATGGAGGACGAAAATGACCTAAATGTTCATCCAATGACACAAATGAACTTATTGGATGCACAAGATTGTTTAAAAACCCTAATTGGACAAGAATAAGCCTATGGAGGACGAAAATGACCTAAATGTTCTTCCAATGACACAAATGAACTTATTGGATGCACAAGATTGGTTGAAAACCTTAATTGGACAAGAATAAGCCTAGGGAGGACGAAAATGACCTAAATGTTCATCCAATGACACAAATGAACTTATTGGATGCACAAGATTGGTTAAAAACCCTAATTGGACAAGAATAAGCCTAGGGAGGACGAAAATGACCTAAATGTTCATCCAATGACACAAATGAACTTATTGGATGCACAAGATTGGTTAAAAACCCAAATTGGACAAGAATAAGACTAGGGAGGACGAAAATGACCAAAATGTTCATCCAATGACACAAATGAACTTATTGGATGCACAAGATTGGTTAAAAACCCTAATTGGACAAGAATAAGCCTAGTGAGGACGAAAATGACCTAAATGTTCATCCAATGACACAAATGAACTTATTGGATGCACAAGATTGCTTAAAAACCCTAATTGGACAAGAATAAGCCTAGGGAGGAGGAAAATGACCTAAATGTTCATCCAATGACACAAATACACCTATTTGATGCACAAGATTGGTTAGAAACCCTAATTGGACAAGAATAAGCCTAGGGAGGACGAAAATGACCTAAATGTTCATCCAATGACACAAACACACCTATTGGATGCACAAGATTGGTTAAAAACCATAATTGGACAAGAATAAGCCTAGGGAGGACATAAATGACCTAAATGTTCATCCAATGACACAAATGAACTTATTGGATGCACAAGATTGCTTAAAAACCCTAATTAGACAAGAATAAGCCTAGGGAGGACGAAAATGACCTAAATGTTCATCCAATGACACAAATGCACTTATTGGATGCACAAGATTGGTTAGAAACCCTAAATGGACAAGAATAATTCCAGGGAGGAGGAAAATGACCTAAATGTTCATCCAATGACACAAATACACCTATTGGATGCACAAGATGGGTTAGAAACCCTAATTGGACAAGAATAAGCCTAGGTAGGACGAAAATGACCTAAATGTTCATCCAATGACACAAACACACCTATTGGATGCACAAGATTGGTTAGAAACCATAATTGGACAAGAATAAGCCTAGGGAGGACATAAATGACCTAAATGTTCATCCAATGACACAAATGAACTTATTGGATGCACAAGATTGCTTAAAAACCCTAATTAGACAAGAATAAGCCTAGGGAGGACGAAAATGACCTAAATGTTCATCCAATGACACAAATGAACTTATTGGATGCACAAGATTTGTTAGAAACCCTAAATGGACAAGAATAAGTCTAGGGAGGACGAAAATGACCTAAATGTTCATCCAATGACACAAACACACCTATTGGATGCACAAGATTGGTTAAAAACCCTAATTGCACAAAACTAAGCCTAGTGAGGACGAAAATAACCTAAATGTTCATCCAATGACACAAATGAACTTATTGGATGCACAAGATTGGTTAGAAACCCTAATTGGACAAGAATAAGCCTTGGGAGGACGAAAATGACCTAAATGTTCATCCAATGACACAAATGAACTCATTGGATGCACAAGATTGGTTAAAAACCCTAATTGGACAAGAATAATCCTAGGGTGGACGAAAATGACCTAAATGTTCATCCAATGACACAAATGAACTTATTTGATGCACAAGATTGCTTAAAAACCCTAATTGGACAACAATAAGCCTAGGGAGGATGAAAATGACCTAAATGTTCATCTAATGACACAAACACACCTATTGGATGCACAAGATTGGTTAAAAACCCTAATTGCACAAAACTAAGCCTAGTGAGGACGAAAATAACCTAAATGTTCATCCAATGACACAAATGAACTTATTGGATGCACAAGATTGCTTAAAACCCTAATTGCACAAGAATAAGACTAGGGAGGACGAAAATGACCTAAATGTTCATCCAATGACACAAACACACCTATTGGATGCACAAGACTGGTTAAAAACCCTAACTGGACAAGAATAAGCCTATGGAGGACGAAAATGACTTAAATCTTAATCCAATGACACAAATGAACTTATTGGATGCACAAGATTGCTTAAAACCCTAATTGGACAAGAATAAGACTAGGGAGGACGAAAATGACCTAAATGTTCATCCAATGACACAAACACACCTATTGGATGCACAAGATTGGTTAAAAACCCTAATTGGACAAGAATAAGCCTTTGGAGGACGAAAATGACCTAAATGTTCATCCAATGACACAAATGAACTTATTGGATGCACAAGATTGGTTAAAAACCCTAATTGGACAAGAATAAGCCTAGGGAGGACGAAAATGACCTAAATGTTCATCCAATGACACAAACACACCTATTGGATGCACAAGATTTGTTAAAAACCCTAACTGGACAAGAATAAGCCTAGGGAGAACGAAAATGACTTAAATCTTAATCCAATGACACAAATGAACTTATTGGATGCACAAGATTGCTTAAAACCCTAATTGGATAAGAATAAGCCTTGGGAGGTCGAAAATGACCTAAATGTTCATCGAATGACACAAACACACCTATTGGATGCACAAGATTGGCTTAAAACCCTAATTGGACAAGAATAAGACTAGAGAGGGCGGAAATGACCTAAATGTTCATCCAATGACACAAACACACCTATTGGATGCACAAGATTGGTTAGAAACCCTAATTGGACAAGAATAAGCCTAGGGAGGACGAAAATGATCTAAATGTTCATCCAATGACACAAATGAACTTATTGGATGCACAAGATTGCTTAAAAACCCTAATTGGACAAGAATAAGCCTAGGGAGGACGAAAATGACCTAAATGTTCATCCAATGACACAAATGAACTTATTCGATGAACAAGATTGGTTAAAAACCCTAATTGGACAAGAATAAGCCTTGGGAGGACGAAAATGACCTAAATGTTCATCCAATGACACAAATGAACTTATTGGATGCACAAGATTGATTAGAAACCCTAATTGAACAAGAATAAGCCTAGGGAGGAAAAAAAATGACCTAAATGTTCATCCAATGACACAAATGAACTTATTGGATGCACAAGATTGCTTAAAAACCCTAATTGGACAAGAATAAGCCTAGGGAGGACGAAAATGACCTAAATGTTCATCCAATGACACAAATGAACTTATTGAATGCACAAGATTGCTTAAAAACCCTAATTGGACAAGAATAAGCCTAGGGAGGACGAAAATGACCTAAATGTTCATCCAATGACACAAATGAACTTATTGGATGCACAAGATTGGTTAGAAACCCTAATTGGACAAGAATAAGCCTAGGGAGGACGAAAATGACCTAAATGTTCATCCAATGACACAAATGAACTTATTGGATGCACAGGATTGCTTAAAACCCTAATTGGACAAGAATAAGACTAGGGAGGACGAAAATGACCTAAATGTTCATCCAATGACACAAATGAACTTATTGGATGCACAAGATTGCTTAAAAACCCTAATTGGACAAGAATAAGCCTAGGGAGGACGAAAATGACCTAAATGTTCATCCAATGACACAGATACACCTATTGGATGCACAAGATTGGTTAAAAACCCTAATTGGACAAGAATAAGCCTAGGGAGGACGAAAATGACCTAAATGTTCATCCAATGACACAAATGAACTTATTGGATGCACAAGATTGGTTAGAAACCCTAATTGGACAAGAATAATTCTAGGGAGGATGAAAATGACCTAAATGTTCATCCAATGACACAAATGAACTTATTGGATGCACAAGATTGGTTAAAAATCCTAATTGGACAAGAATAAGCCTAGGGAGGACGAAAATGACCTAAATGTTCATCCAATAACACAAATGAACTTATTGGATGCACAAGATTGCTTAAAAACCCTAATTAGACAAGAATAAGCCTAGGGAGGACGAAAATGACCTAAATGTTCATCCAATGACACAAATACACCTATTGGATGCACAAGATTGGTTAGAAACCCTAATTCAACAAGAATAAGCCTAGGGAGGACGAAAATGACTTAAATCTTAATCCAATGACACAAATGAACTTATTGGATGCACAAGATTGCTTAAAACCCTAATTGGACAAGAATAAGACTAAGGAGGAAGAAAATGAGCTAATTGTTCATCCAATGACACAAACACACCTATTGGATGCACAAGATTGGTTAGAAACCCTAATTGAACAAGAATAAGCCTAGGGAGGACGAAAATGACTTAAATCTTAATCCAATGACACAAATGAACTTATTGGATGCACAAGATTGCTTAAAACCCTAATTGGACAAGAATAAGACTAGGGAGGACGAAAATGACCTAAATGTTCATCCAATGACACAAACACACCTATTGGATGCACAAGATTGGTTAAAAACCCTAATTGGACAACAATAAGCCTAGGGAGGATGAAAATGACCTAAATGTTCATCTAATGACACAAACACACCTATTGGATGCACAAGATTCGTTAGAAACACTAATTGGACAAGAATAAGCCTAGGGAGGACGAAAATGACCTAAATGTTCATCCAATGACACAAACACACCTATTGGATGCACAAGATTGGTTAGAAACCCTAATTAGACAACAATAAGCCTAGGGAGAACGAAAATGACTTAAATCTTAATCCAATGACACAAATGAACTTATTGGATGCACAAGATTGCTTAAAACCCTAATTGGAAAAGAATAAGACTAGGGAGGACGAAAATGACCTAAATGTTCATCCAATGACACAAACACACCTATTGGATGCACAAGTTTGGTTAAAAACCCTAATTGGACAACAATAAGCCTAGGGAGGATGAAAATGACCTTAATGTTCATCTAATGATACAAACACACCTATTGGATGCACAAGATTGGTTAGAAACCCTAATTGAACAAGAATAAGCCTAGGGAGGACGAAAATGACTTAAATCTTAATCCAATGACACAAATGAACTTATTGGATGCACAAGATTGCTTAAAACCCTAATTGGACATGAATAAGACTAGGGAGGACGAAAATGACCTAAATGTTCATCCAATGACACAAACACACCTATTGGATGCACAAGATTGGTTAAAGACCCTAATTGGACAACAATAAGCCTAGGGAGGATGAAAATGACCTAAATGTTCATCTAATGACACAAACACACCTATTGGATGCACAAGATTGGTTAAAAACCCTAATTGCACAAAACTAAGCCTAGTGAGGACGAAAATAACCTAAATGTTCATCCAATGACACAAATGAACTTATTGGATGCACAAGATAGCTTAAAACTCTAATTGGACAAGAATAAGACTAGGGAGGACGAAAATGACCTAAATGTTCATCCAATGACACAAACACACCTATTGGATGCACAAGATTGTTTAGAAACCCTAATTGAACAAGAATAAGCCTAGGGAGGACGAAAATGACCTAAATGTTCATCCAATGAAACAAATGAACTTATTGGATTCACAAGATTGCTTAAAAACTGTAATTGGACAAGAATAATCCTAGGGAGGACGAAAATGACCTAAATGTTCATCCAATGACACAAATGAACTTATTGGATGCACAAGATTGGTTAAAAACCCTAATTGGACAAGAATAAGCCTTGGGAGGACGAAAATGACCTAAATGTTCATCCAATGACACAAATGAACTTATTAGATGCACAAGATTGCTTAAAAACCCTAATTGGACAAGAATAAGCCTAGGGAGGACGAAAATGACTTAAATCTTAATCCAATGACACAAACACACCTATTGGATGCACAAGATAGGTTAAAAACCCTAATTGGACAAGAATCAGTCTAGGGAGGACGAAAATGACCTAAATGTTCATCAAAAGACACAAACACACCTATTGCATGCACAAGATGGATTAAAAACCCTAATTGGACAACAATAAGCCTCGGGAGGATGAAAATGACCTAAATGTTCATGCAACGACACAATCATACCTATTGGATGCACAAGATTGGTTAGAAACCCTAATTGGATAAGAATAAGCCTAGGGAGGACAAAAATGACCTAAATGTTCATCCAATGACACAAATGAACTTATTGGATGCACAAGATTGCTTAAAAACCCTAATTGGACAAGAATAAGCATAGGAAGGACGAAAATGACCTAAATGTTCATCCAATGACACAAATGAACTTATTGGATGCACAAGATTGGTTAAAAACCCTAATTGGACAAGAATAAGCCTTGGGAGGACGAAAATGACCTAAATGTTCATCCAATGACACAAATGAACTTATTGAATGCACAAGATTGCTTAAAACCTTAATTGGACAAGAATAAGCCTAGGGAGGACGAAAATGACTTAAATCTTAATCCAATGACACAAACACACCTATTGGATGCACAAGATTGGTTAAAAACCCTAATTGGACAAGAATCAGTCTAGGGAGGACGAAAATGACCTAAATGTTCATCCAATGACACAAACTTACCTATTGGATGCACAAGATTGGTTAAAAACCCTAATTGCACAAAAATAAACCTAGGGAGGACGAAAATGACCTAAAAGTTCATCCAATGACACAAATGAACTTATTGGATGCACAAGATTGCTTAAAACCCTAATTGGACAAGAATAAGACTAGTGAGGACGAAAATGATCTAAATGTTCATCAAATGACACAAACACACCTATTGGATGCACAAGATTGATTAAAAACCCTAATTGGACAAGAATAAGCCTAGGGAGGACGAAAATGACCTAAATGTTCATCCAATGAAACAAACACACCTATTGGATGCGCATGATTCGTTAGAAACCCTAATTGGACAAGAATAAGCCTAGGGAGGACGAAAATGACTTAAATGTTAATCCAATGACACAAATGAAGTTATTGGATGCACAACATTGCTTAAAACCCTAAGTGGACAAGAACAAGACTAGGGAGGACGAAAATGACCTAAATGTTCATCCAATGACACAAACACAACTATTGGATGCACAAGATTGGTTAAAAACCCTAATTGGACAACAATAAGCCTAGGGAGGACGAAAATGACCTAAATGTTCATCCAATGACACAAATGAACTTATTGGATGCACAAGATTGGTTAAAAACCCTAATTGGACAAGAATAAGCCTTGGGAGGACGAAAATGACCTAAATGTTCATCCAATGACACAAATGAACTTATTGGATACACAAGATTGGTTAGAAACCCTAATTGAACAAGAATAAGCCTAGGGAGGACGAAAATGACCTAAATGTTCATCAAATGACACAAATGAACTTATTGGATGCACAAGATTGGTTAAAAACCCTAATTGGACAAGAATAAGCCTTGGGTGGACGAAAATGACCTAAATGTTCATCCAATGACACAAATGAACTTATTGGATGCACAAGATTGGTTAAAAACCCTAATTGCACAAAAATAAGCCTAGGGAGGACGAAAATGACCTAAATGTTCAACCAATGACAAAAATGAACTTATTGGATGCACAAGATTGGTTAAAAACCCTAATTGGACAAGAATAAGCCTTGGGAGGATGAAAATGATCTAAATATTCATCAAATGACACAAACACTCCTATTGGATGCACAAGATTCGTTAGATACCCTAATTGGACAAGAATAAGCCTAGGGAGGACGAAAATGACTTAAATGTTAATCCAATGACACAAATGAAGTTATTGGATGCACAAGATTGCTTAAAACCTTAAGTGGACAAGAATAAGACTTGGGAGGACGAAAATGACCTAAATGTTCATCCAATGACACAAACACACCTATTGGATGCACAAGATTGGTTAAAAACCCTAATTGGACAACAATAAGCCTAGGGAGGATGAAAATGACCTAAATGTTCATCTAATGACACAAACACACCTATTGGATGCACAAGATTGGTTAAAAACCCTAATTGCACAAAAATAAGCCTAGGGAGGACGAAAATGACCTAAATGTTCATCCAATGACACAAATGAACTTATTGGAAGCACAAGATTGCTTAAAAACCCTAATTGGACATGAATAAGCCTAGGGAGGACGAAAATGACCTAAACGTTCATCCAATGACACAAATGAACTTATTGGATGCACAAGATTGGTTAAAAACCCTAATTGGACAAGAATAAGCCTTGGGAGGATGTAAATGACCTAAATGTTCATCCAATGACACAAATGAACTTATTGGAGGCACAAGATTGGTTAAAAACCCTAATTGGACAAGAATAAGCCTAGGGAGGACGAAAATGACCTAAATGTTTATCCAATGACACAAATGAACTTATTGGATGCACAAGATTGCTTAAAAACCCTAATTGGACAAGAATAAGACTAGGGAAAACGAAAATGACCTAAATGTTCATCCAATGACACAAACACACCTATTGGATGCACAAGATTGGTTAGAAACCCTAATTGAACAAGAATAAGCCTAGGGAGGACGAAAATGACTTAAATCTTAATCCAATGACACAAATGAACTTATTGGATGCACAAGATTGCTTAAAACCCTAATTGGACAAGAATAAGACTAGGGAGGACGAAAATGACCTAAATGTTCATCCAATGACACAAACACACCTATTGGATGCACAAGATTGGTTAAAAACCCTAATTGGACAACAATAAGCCTAGGGAGGATGAAAATGACCTAAATGTTCATCTAATGACACAAACACACCTATTGGATGCACAAGATTGGTAAAAAAAACCCTAATTGCACAAAACTAAGCCTAGTGAGGACGAAAATAACCTAAATGTTCATCCAATGACACAAATGAACTTATTGGATGCACAAGATTGCTTAAAACCTTAATTGGACAAGAATAAGACTAGGAACGACGAAAATGACCTAAATGTTCATCCAATGATACAAACACACCTATTGGATGCACAAGATTGGTTAGAAACCCTAATTGAACAAGAATAAGCCTAGGGAGGACGAATATGACCTAAATGTTCATCCAATGACACAAATGAACTTATTGGATGCACAAGATTGCTTAAAAACCCTAATCGGACAAGAATAAGCCTAGGGAGGACGAAAATGACCTAAATGTTCATCCAATGACACAAATGAACTTATTGGATGCACAAGATTGGTTAAAAACCCTAATTGGACAAGAATTAGCCTTGGGAGGACGAAAATGACCTAAATGTTCATCCAATGACACAAACACACCTATTGGATGCACAAGATTGGTTAAAAACCCTAATTGGACAACAATAAGCCTAGGGAGGATGAAAATGACCTAAATGTTAATCCAAGGACACAAACACACCTATTGGATGCACAAGATTGCTTAAAAACCCTAATTGGACAAGAATAAGCCTAGGGAGGACGAAAATGACCTAAATGTTCATCCAATGACACAAATGAACTTATTGGATGCACAAGATTGGTTAAAAACCCTAATTGGACAAGAATAAGCCTTGGGAGGACGAAAATGACCTAAATGTTCATCCAATGACACAAATGAACTTATTGGATGCACAAGATTGGTTAAAAAGCCTAATTGGACAAGAATAAGCCTAGGGAAGACGAAAAATGACCTAAATGTTCATCCAATGACACAAATGAACTTATTGGATGCACAAGATTGCTTAAAACCCTAATTGGACAAGAATAAGCCTAGGGAGGACGAAAATGACCTAAATGTTCATCCAATGACACAAATGAACTTATTGGATGCACAAGATTGCTTAAAAACCCTAATTGGACAAGAATAAGCCTAGGGAGGACGAAAAATGACATAAATGTTCATGTAATGACACAAATGAACTTATTGGATGCACAAGATTGCTTAAAACCCTAATTGGACAAGAATAAGACTAGGGAGGACGAAAATGACCTAAATGTTCATCCAATGACACAAACACACCTATTGGATGCACAAGATTGGTTAAAAACCCTAATTGGACAACAATAAGCCTAGGGAGGATGAAAATGACCTAAATGTTCATCAAATAACACAAACACACCTATTGGATGCACAAGATTGGCTTAAAACCCTAATTGGACAAGAATAAGACTAGGGAGGACGAAAATGACCTAAATGTTCATCCAATATCACAAACACACCTATTGGATGCACAAGATTAGTTAAAAACCCTAATTGGACAACAATAAGCCTAGGGAGGATGAAAATGAGCTAAATGATCATCTAATGACACAAACACACCTATTGGATGCACAAGATTGGTTAAAAACCCTAATTGCACAAAAATAAGCCTAGGGAGGACGAAAATGACCTAAATGTTCATCCAATGACACAAATGAACTTATTGGATGCACAAGATTGCTTAAAACCCTAATTGGACAAGAATAAGACTAGGGAGGACGAAAATGAACTAAATGTTCATCCAATGACACAAACACACCTATTGGATGCACAAGATTGGTTAAAAACCCTAATTGGACAACAATAAGCCTAGGGAGGATGAAAATGACCTAAATGTTCATCTAATGACACAAACACACCTATTGGATGCACAAGATTGGTTAAAAACCCTAATTGCACAAAAATAAGCCTAGTGAGGACGAAAATAACCTAAATGTTCATCCAATGACACAAATGAACTTATTGGATGCACAAGATTGGTTAAAAACCCTAATTGGACAAGAATAAGCCTAGGGAGGACGAAAATGACCTAAATGTTCATCCAATGACACAAACACACCTATTGGATGCACAAGATTGGTTAAAAACCCTAATTGGACAAGAATAAGCCTAGGAAGGACGAAAATGACCTAAATGTTCATCCAATGACACAAACACACCTATTGGATGCACAAGATTGGTTAAAAACGCTCATTGGACAAGAATAAGCCTAGGGAGGACGAAAATAACCTAAATGTTCATCCAATAACACAAATGAACTTATTGGATGCACAAGATTGGTTAAAAACCCTAATTGGACAAGAATAAGCCTAGGGTGGACGAAAATGACCTAAATGTTTATCCAATGACACAAATGAACTTATTGGATGCACAAGATTGGTTAAAAACCCTAATTGGACAAGAATAAGCCTAGGGTAGACGAAAATGACCTAAATGTTCATCCAATGACACAAACACACCTATTGGATGCACAAGATTGGTTAAAAACCCTAATTGGACAAGAATAAGCCTAGGGAGGACGAAAATGACCTAAATGTTCATCCAATGACACAAACACACCGATTGGATGCACAAGATTGGTTAAAAACCCTAATTGGACAAGAATAAGCCTAGGGAGGACGAAAATGACCTAAATGTTCATCCAATGACACAAATACACCTATTGGATGCACAAGATTCGTTAGAAACCCTAATTGGACAAGAATAAGCCTAAGGAGGACGAAACAGACCTAAATGTTCATCCAATGACACAAACACACCTATTGGATGCACAAGATTGGTTAGAAACCCTAATTGGACAAGAATAAGCCTAGGGAGGACGAAAATGACCTAAATGTTCATCCAATGACACAAATGAATTTATTGGATGCACAAGATTGCTTAAAAACCCTAATTGGACAATAAAAAGCCTAGGGAGGACGAAAATGACCTAAATGTTCATCCAATGACACAAATGAACTTATTGGATGCACAAGATTGCTTAAAACCCTAATTGGACAAGAATAAGACTAGAAAGGACGAAAATGACCTAAATGTTCATCCAATGACACAAACACACCTATTGGATGCACAAGATTGGTTAAAAACCCTAATTGGACAAGAATAAGCCTAGGGAGGACGAAAATGACCTAAATGTTCATCCAATGACACAAATTAACTTATTGGATGCACAAGATTGGTTAAAAACCCTAATTGGACAAGAATAAGCCTTGGGAGGACGAATATGACATAAATGTTCATCCAATGACACAAATGAACTTATTGGATGCACAAGATTAGTTAAAAACCCTAATTGGACAAGAATTAGCCTAGGGTGGACGAAAATGACCTAAATGTTCATCCAATGACACAAAGGAACTTATTGGATGCACAAGATTGGTTAAAAACCCTAATTGGACAAGAATAAGCCTAGGGAGGACGAAAATGACCTAAATGTTCATCCAATGACACAAACACACCTATTGGATGCACAAGATTGGTTAAAAACCCTAACTAAACAAGAATAAGCATAGGGAGGACGAAAATGACTTAAATCTTAATCCAATGACACAAATGAACTTATTGGATGCACAAGATTGCTTAAAACCCTAATTGGATAAGAATAAGCCTTGGGAGGACGAAAATGACCTAAATGTTCATCGAATGACACAAACACACCTATTGGATGCACAAGATTGGCATAAAACCCTAATTGGACAAGAATAAGACTAGGGAGGACGAAAATGACCTAAATGTTCATCCAATGACACAAACACACCTATTGGATGCACAAGATTGGTTAAAAACCCTAATTGGACAAGAATAAGCCTAGGGAGGACGAAAATGACCTAAATGTTCATCCAATGACACAAATGAACTTATTGGATGCACAAGATTGCTTAAAAACCCTAATTGGACAAGAATAAGCCTAGGGAGGACGAAAATGACCTAAAAGTTCATCCAATGACACAAATACACCTATTGGATGCACAAGATTGGTTAGAAACCCTAATTGGACAAGAATAAGCCTTGGTAGGACGAAAATGACCTAAATGTTCATCCAATGACACAAACACACCTATTGGATGCACAAGATTGGTTAAAAACCCTAATTGGACAAGAATAAGCCTAGGGAGGACGAAAATGACCTAAATGTTCATCCAATGACACAAACACACCTATTGGATGCACAAGATTGGTTAAAAACCATAATTGGACAAGAATAAGCCTAGGGAGGACATAAATGACCTAAATGTTCATCCAATGACACAAATGAACTTATTGGATGCACAAGATTGCTTAAAAACCCTAATTAGACAAGAATAAGCATAGGGAGGACGAAAATGACCTAAATGTTCATCCAATGACACAAATGAACTTATTGGATGCACAAGATTGCTTAAAACCCTAATTGGACAAGAATAAGACTAGGGAGGACGAAAATGACCTAAATGTTCATCCAATGACACAAACACACCTATTGGATGCACAAGATTGGTTAAAAACCCTAATTGGACAACAATAAGCCTAGGGAGGATGAAAATGACCTAAATGTTCATCTAATGACACAAACACACCTATTGGATGCACAAGATTGGTTAAAAACCCTAATTGCACAAAACTTAGCCTAGTGAGGACGACAATAACCTAAATGTTCATCCAATGACACAAATGAACTTATTGGATGCACAAGATTGCTTAAAACCCTAATTGGACAAGAATAAGACTAGGGAGGACGAAAATGACCTAAATGTTCATCCAATGACACAAACACACCAATTGGATGCACAAGATTGGTTAGAAACCCTAATTGAACAAGAATAAGCCTAGTGAGGACGAAAATGACCTAAATGTTCATCCAATGAAACAAATGAACTTATTGGATTCACAAGATTGCTTAAAAACCCTAATTGGACAAGAATAAGCCTAGGGAGGACGAAAATGACCTAAATGTTCATCCAATGACACAAATGAACTTATTGGATGCACAAGATTGGTTAAAAACCCTAATTGGACAAGAATAAGCCTTGGGAGGACGAAAATGACCTAAATGTTCATCCAATGACACAAATGAACTTATTGGAGGCACAAGATTGGTTAAAAACCCTAATTGGACAAGAATAAGCCTAGGGTGGACGAAAATGACCAAAATGTTTATCCAATGACACAAATGAACTTATTGGATGCACAAGATTGGTTAAAAACCCTAATTGGACAAGAATAAGCCTAGGGAGGACGAAAATGACCTAAATGTTCATCCAATGACACAAACACACCTATTGGATGCACAAGATTGGTTAAAAACCCTAATTGCACAAAACTAAGCCTAGGGAGGACGAAAATGACATAAATGTTCATCCAATGACACAAATGAACTTATTGGATGCACAAGATTGCTTAAAAACCCTAATTGGACAACAAAAAGCCTAGGGAGGATGAAAATGACCTAAATATTCATCCAATGACACAAACACACCTATTGGATGCACAAGATTGGTTAAAAACCCTAACTTGACAAGAATAAGCCTAGGGAGGACGAAAATGACTTAAATCTTAATCCAATGACACAAATGAACTTATTGGATGCACAAGATTGCTTAAAAACCCTAATTGGACAACAATAAGCCTAGGGAGGATGAAAATGACCTAAATGTTCATCCAATGACACAAACACACCTATTGGATGCACAAGATTGGTTAAAAACCCTAACTTGACAAGAATAAGCCTAGGGAGGACGAAAATGACTTAAATCTTAATCCAATGACACAAATGAACTTATTGGATGCACAAGATTGCTTAAAACCCTAATTGGATAAGAATAAGCCTTGGGAGGACGAAAATGACCTAAATGTTCATAAAATGACACAAACACACCTATTGGATGCACAAGATTGGCTTAAAACCCTAATTGGACAAGAATATGACTAGGGAGGACGAAAATGACCTAAATGTTCATCCAATGACACAAACACACCTATTGGATGCACAAGATTGGTTAAAAACCCTAATTGGACAACAATAAGCCTAGGTAGGATGAAAATGACCTAAATGTTCATCTAATGACACAAACACACCTATTGGATGCACAAGATTGGTTAAAAACCCTAATTGGACAAGAATAAGCCTAGGGTGGACGAAAATGACCTAAAAGTTTATCCAATGACACAAATAAACTTATTGGATGCACAAGATTGGTTAAAAACCCTAATTGGACAAGAATAAGCCTAGGGAGGACGAAAATGACCTAAATGTTCATCCAATGACACAAACACACCTATTGGATGCACAAGATTGGTTAAAAACCCTAATTAGACAAGAATAAGTCTAGGGAGGACGAAAATGACCTAAATGTTCATCCAATGACACAAATGAACTTATTGGATGCACAAGATTGCTTAAAACCTTAATTGGACAAGAATAAGCCTAGGGAGGACGAAAACGACCTAAATGTTCATCCAATGAAACAAACACACCTATTGGAAGCACAAGATTGGTTAAAAACCCTAATTGGACAAGAATAAGCCTAGGGAGGACGAAAATGACCTAAATGTTCATCCAATGACACAAACACACCTATTGGATGCACAAGATTGGTTAAAAACCCTAACTGGAAAAGAATAAGCCTAGGGAGGACGAAAATGACTTAAATCTGAATCCAATGACACAAATGAACTTATTGGATGCACAAGATTGGTTAAAAACCCTAATTGGACAAGAATAAGCCTTGGGAGGACGAAAATGACCTAAATGTTCATCCAATGACACAAATGAACTTATTGGATGCACAAGATTGGTTAAAAACCCTAATTGGACAAGAATAAGCCTAGGGTGGACGAAAATGACCTAAATGTTTATCCAATGACACAAATGAACTTATTGGATGCACAAGATTGGTTAAAAACCCTAATTGGACAAGAATAAGCCTAGAACGAACGAAAATGACCTAAATGTTCATCCAATGACACAAACACACCTATTGGATGCATAAGATTGGTTAAAAACCCTAATTGGACAAGAATAAGCCTAGGGAGGACGAAAATGACCTAAATGTTCATCCAATGACACAAATGAACTTATTGGATGCACAAGATTGGTTAAAAACCCTAATTGGAAAAGAATAAGCCTTGGGAGGACGAAAATGACCTAAATGTTCATCCAATGACACAAACACACCTATTGGATGCACAAGATTGGTTAAAAACCCTAATTGGACAAGAATAAGCCTAGGGAGGACGAAAATGACCTAAATGTTCATCCAATGACACAAATGAACTTATTGGATACACAAGATTGCTTAAAATCCCTAATTGGACAAGAATAAGCCTAGGGAGGACGAAAATGACCTAAATGTTCATCCAATGACACAAACACACCTATTGGATGCACAAGATTGGTTAAAAACCCTAATTGGACAACAATAAGCCTAGGGAGGATGAAAATGACCTAAATGTTCATCTAATGACACAAACACACCTATTGGATGCACAAGAATGGTTTAAAACCCTAATTGCACAAAACTAAGCCTAGTGAGGACGAAAATAACCTAAATGTTCATCCAATGGCACAAATGAACTTATTGGATGCACAAGATTGCTTAAAACCCTAATTGGACAAGAATAAGACTAGGGAGGACGAAAATGACCTAAATGTTCATCCAATGACACAAACACACCTATTGGATGCACAAGATTGGTTAAAAACCCTAATTGGACAACAATAAGCCTAGGGAGGATGAAAATGACCTAAATGTTCATCTAATGACACAAACACACCTATTGGATGCACAAGATTGGTTAAAAACCGTAATTGCTCAAAACTAAGCCTAATGAGGACGAAAATAGCCTAAATGTTCATCCAATGACACAAATGAACTTATTGGATGCACAAGATTGCTTAAAACCCTAATTGGACAAGAATAAGACTAGGGAGGACGAAAATGACCTAAATGTTCATCCAATGACACAAACACATCTATTGGACGCACAAGATTGGTTAGAAACCCTAATTGAACAAGAATAAGCCTAGGGAGGACGAAAATAGTTAAATATTAATCCAATGACACAAATGAACTTATTGGATGCACAAGATTGCATAAAACCCTAATTGGACAAGAATAAGACTAGGGAGGACGAAAATGACCTAAATGTTCATCCAATGACACAAACACACCTATTGGATGCACAAGATTGGTTAAAAACCCTAATTGGACAACAATAAGCCTAGGGAGGATGTAAATGACCTAAATGTTCATCTAATGACACAAACACATCTATTGGATGCACAAGATTGGTTAAAAACCCTTATTGCACAAAACTAAGCCTAGTGAGGACGAAAATAACCTAAATGTTCATCCAACGAGACAAATGAACTTTTTCGATGCACAAGATTGCTTAAAACCCTAATTGGACAAGAATTAGACTAGGGAGGACGAAAATGACCTAAATGTTCATCCAATGACACATACACACCTATTGGATGCACAAGATTGGTTAGAAACCCTAATTGAACAAGAATAAGCCTAGGGAGGACGAAAATGACCTAAATGTTCATCCAATGACACAAATGAACTTATTGGATGCACAAGATTGCTTAAAAACCTTAATTGGACAAGAATAAGCCTAGGGAGGACGAAAATGACCTAAATGTTCATCCAATGACACAAATGAACTTATTGGATGCACAAGATTGCTTAAAAACCCTAATTGGACAAGAATAAGCCTAGGGAGGACGAAAATAACCTAAATGTACATCCAACGACACAAATACACCTATTGGAATCACAAGATTGGTTAGAAACCCTAATTGGACAAGAATAAGCCTAGGGAGGACATAAATGACCTAAATGTTCATCCAATGACACAAATGAACTTATTGGATGCACAAGATTGCTTAAAAACCCTAATTAGACAAGAATAAGCCTAGGGAGGACGAAAATGACCTAAATGTTCATCCACTGACACAAACACACCTATTGGATGCACAAGATTGGTTAGAAACCCTAATTGAACAAGAATAAGCCTAGGGAGGACGAAAATGACTTAAATCTTAATCCAATGACACAAATGAACTTATTGGATGCACAAGATTGCTTAAAACCCTAATTGGACAAGAATTAGACTAGGGAGGACGAAAATGACCTAAATGTTCATCCAATGACACAAACACACCTATTGGATGCACAAGATTGGTTAAAAACCCTAATTGGACAACAATAAGCCTAGGGAGGATGAAAATGACCTAAATGTTCATCTAATGACACAAACACACCTATTGGATGCACAAGATTGGTTAAAAACCCTAATTGCACAAAACTTAGCCTAGTGAGGACGAAAATAACCTAAATGTTCATCCAATGACACAAATGAACTTATTGGATGCACAAGATTGCTTAAATCCCTAATTGGACAAGAATAAGACTAGGGAGGATGAAAATGACCTAAATGTTCATCCAATGACACAAACACACCAATTGGATGCACAAGATTGGTTAGAAACCCTAATTGAACAAGAATAAGCCTAGGGAGGACGAAAATGACCTAAATGTTCATCCAATGAAACAAATGAACTTATTGGATTCACAAGATTGCTTAAAAACCCTAATTGGACAAGAATAAGCCTAGGGAGGACGAAAATGACCTAAATGTTCATCCAATGACACAAATGAACTTATTGGATGCACAAGATTGGTTAAAAACCCTAATTGGACAAGAATAAGCCTTGGGAGGATGAAAATGACCTAAATGTTCATCCAATGACACAAATGAACTTATTGGAGGCACAAGATTGGTTAAAAACCCTAATTGGACAAGAATAAGCCTAGGGAGGACGAAAATGACCTAAATGTTTATCCAATGACACAAATGAACTTATTGGATGCACAAGATTCGTTAAAAACCCTAATTGGACAAGAATAAGCCTAGGGAGGACAAAAATGACCTAAATGTTCATCCAATGACACAAACACACCTATTGGATGCACAAGATTGGTTAAAAACCCTAATTGGACAAGAATAAGCCTAGGGAGGACGAAAATGACCTAAATGTTCATCCAATGACACAAATACACCTATTGGAAACACAAGATTGGTTAGAAACCCTAATTGGACAAGAATAAGCCTAGGGAGGACAAAAATGACCTAAATGTTCATCCAATGACACAAACACACCAATTGGATGCACAAGATTGGTTAAAAACCATAGTTGGACAAGAATAAGCCTATGGAGGACATCAATGACCTAAATGTTCATCCAATGACACAAATGAACTTATTGGATGCACAAGATTGCTGAAAAACCCTAATTAGACAAGAATAAGCCTAGGGAGGACGAAAATGACCTAAATGTTCATCCACTGACACAAACACACCTATTGGATGCACAAGATTGGTTAGAAACCCTAATTGAACAAGAATAAGCCTAGGGAGGACGAAAATGACTTAAATCTTAATCCAATGACACAAATGAACTTATTGGATGCACAAGATTGCTTAAAACCCTAATTGGACAAGAATAAGACTAGGGAGGACGAAAATGACCTAAATGTTCATCCAATGACACAAACACACCTATTGGATGCACAAGATTGGTTAAAAACCCTAATTGGACAACAATAAGCCTAGGGAGGATGAAAATGACCTAAATGTTCATCTAATGACACAAACACACCTATTGGATGCACAAGATTGGTTAAAAACACTAATTGCACAAAACTAAGCCTAGTGAGGACGAAAATAACCTAAATGTTCATCCAATGACACAAATACACCTATTGGATGCACAAGATTGATTAGAAACCCTAATTGAACAAGAATAAGCCTAGGGAGGACGAAAATGACTTAAATCTTAATCCAATGACACAAATGAACTTATTGGATGCACAAGATTGCTTAAAACCCTAATTGGACAAGAATAAGACTAGGGAGGATGAAAATGACCTAAATGTTCATCAAATGACACAAACACACCTATTGGATGCACAAGATTGGTTAAAAACCCTAATTGGACAACAATAAGCCTAGGGAGGATGAAAATGACCTAAATGTTCATCTAATGACACAAACACACCTATTGGATGCACAAGATTGGTTAAAAACCCTAATTGCGCAAAACTAAGCCTAATGAGGACCAAAATAACCTAAATGTTCATCCAATGACACAAATGAACTTATTGGATGCACAAGATTGCTTAAAACCCTAATTGGACAAGAATAAGACTAGGGAGGACGAAAATGACCTAAATGTTCATCCAATGACACAAACACACCTATTGGATGCACAAGATTGGTTAAAAACCCTAATTGGACAACAATAAGCCTAGGGAGGATGAAAATGACCTAAATGTTCATCTAATGACACAAACACACCTATTGGATACACAAGATTGGTTAAAAACCGTAATTGCACAAAACTAAGCCTAGTGAGGACGAAAATAACCTAAATGTTCATCCAATGACACAAATGAACTTATTGGATGCACAAGATTGCTTAAAACCCTAATTGGACAAGAATAAGACTAGGGAGGACGAAAATGACCTAAATGTTCATCCAATGACACAAACACACCTATTGGATGCACAAGATTGTTTAGAAACCATAATTGAACAAGAATAAGCCTAGGGAGGACGAAAATGACCTAAATATTCATCCAATGAAACAAATGAACTTATTGGATTCACAAGATTGCTTAATAACCGTAATTGGACAAGAATAAGCCTAGGGAGAACGAAAATGACCTAAATGTTCATCCAATGACACAAATGAACTTATTGGATGCACAAGATTGATTAAAAACCCTAATTGGACAAGAATAAGCCTAGGGAGGACGAAAATGACCTAAATGTTCATCCAATGACACAAATGAACTTATTGGATGCACAAGATTGCTTAAAACCCTAATTGGACAAGAATAAGACTAGGGAGGACGAAAATGACCTAAATGTTCATCCAATGACACAAACACACCTATTGGATGCACAAGATTGGTTAAAAACCCTAATTGGACAACAATAAGCCTAGGGAGGATGAAAATGACCTAAATGTTCATCAAATAACACAAACACACCTCTTGGATGCACAAGATTGGCTTAAAACCCTAATTGGACAAGAATAAGACTAGGGAGGACGAAAATGACCTAAATGTTCATCCAATATCACAAACACACCTATTGGATGCACAAGATTGGTTAAAAACCCTAATTGGACAACAATAAGCCTAGGGAGGATGAAAATGACCTAAATGATCATCTAATGACACAAACACACCTATTGGATGCACAAGATTGGTTAAAAACCCTAATTGCACAAAAATAAGCATAGGGAGGACGAAAATGACCTAAATGCTCATCCAATGACACAAATGAACTTATTGGATGCACAAGATTGCTTAAAACCCTAATTGGACAAGAATAAGCCTAGGGAGGAAGAAAATGACCTAAATGTTCATCCAATGACACAAACACACCTATTGGATGCACAAGATTGGTTAAAAACCCTAATTGGACAAGAATAAGCCTAGGGTGGACGAAAATGACCTAAATGTTCATCCAATGACACAAACACACCTATTGGATGCAGAAGATTGCTTAAAAACCCTAATTGGACAAGAATAAGCCTAGGGAGGACGAAAATGACCTAAATGTTCATCCAATGACACAAATGAACTTATTGGATGCACAAGATTGCTTAAAAACCCTAATTGGACAAGAATAAGCCTAGGGAGGACGAAAATGACCTAAATGTTCATCCAATGACACAAATACACCTATTGGATGCACAAGATTGGTTAGAAACCCTAATTGGACAAGAATAAGCCTAGGGAGGAAGAAAATGACCTAAATGTTCATCCAATGACACAAACACACCTATTGGATGCACAAGATTGGTTAAAAACCATAATTGGACAACAATAAGCCTAGGGAGGACATAAATGACCTAAATGTTCATCCAATGACACAAATGAACTTATTGGATGCACAAGATTGCTTAAAAACCCTAATTAGACAAGAATAAGCCTAGGGAGGACGAAAATGACCTAAATTTTCATCCAATGACACAAATGAACTTATTGGATGCACAAGATTGGTTAGAAACCCTAATTGGAAAAGAATAATTCTAGGGAGGACGAAAATGACCTAAATGTTCATCCAATGACACAAATGAACTTATTGGATGCACAAGATTGGTTAAAAACCCTAATTGGACAAGAATAAGCCTAGGGAGGACGAAAATGACCTAAATGTTCATCCAATGACACAAATGAACTTATTGGATGCACAAGATTGCTTAAAAACCCTAATTGGACAAGAATAAGCCCAGGGAGGACGAAAATGACCTAAATGTTCATCCAATGACACAAATACACCTATTGGATACACAAGATTGGTTAAAAACCCTAATTGGACAAGAATAAGCCTAGGGAGGACGAAAATGACCTAAATGTTCATCCAATGACACAAATGAACTTATTGGATGCACAAGATTGCTTAAAAACCCTAATTGGACAAGAATAAGCCTTGGGAGGATGAAAATGACCTAAATGTTCATCAAATGACACAAACACACCTATTGGATGCACAAGATTGGCTTAAAACCCTAATTGGACAAGAATAAGACTAGGGAGGACGAAAATGACCTAAATGTTCATCCAATGACACAAACACACCTATTGGATGCACAAGATTGGTTAAAAACCCTAATTGCACGAAAATAAGCCTAGGGAGGACGAAAATGTCCTTAATATTCATGCAATGACACAAATGAACTTATTGGATGCACAAGATTGCTTAAAACCCTAATTGGACAAGAATAAGACTAGGGAGGACGAAAATGACCTAAATGTTCATCCAATGACACAAACACACCTATTGGATGCACAAGATTGGTTAAAAACCCTAATTGGACAACAATAAGCCTAGGGAGGACGAAAACGACCTAAATGTTCATCTAATGACACAAATACACCTATTGGATGCACAAGATTGGTTAGAAACCCTAATTGGACAAGAATAAGCCTAGGTAGGACGAAAATGACCTAAATGTTCATCCAATGACACAAACACACCAATTGGATACACAAGATTGGTTAAAAACCCTAATTGGACAAGAATAAGCCTAGGGAGGACGAAAATGACCTAAATGTTCATCCAATGACACAAATGAACTTATTGGATGCACAAGATTGCTTAAATACCCTAATTAGACAAGAATAAGCCTAGGGAGGACGAAAATGACCTAAATGTTCATCCAATGACACAAACACACCTATTGGATGCACAAGATTGGTTAAAAACCCTAATTGGACAAGAATAAGCCTAGGGAGGACGAAAATGACCTAAATGTTCATCCAATGACACAAATGAACTTATTGGATGCACAAGATTGGTTAGAAACCCTAATTGGACAAGAATAAGCCTAGGGTGGACGAAAATGACCTAAATGTTCATCCAATGACACAAATGAACTTATTGGATGCACACGATTGGTTAAAAATCCTAATTGGACAAGAATAAGCCTAAGGAGGACGAAAATGACCTAAATGTTCATCCAATGACACAAATGAAATTATTGGATGCACAAGATTGCTTAAAACCCTAATTGGACAAGAATAAGCCTAGGGAGGACGAAAATGACCTAAATGTTCATCCAATGACACAAATGAACTTATTGGATGCACAAGATTTGTTAGAAACCCTAATTGAACAAGAATAAGCCTACGGAGGACGAAAATGACTTAAATCTTAATCCAATGACTCAAATGAACTTATTGGATGCACAAGATTGCTTAAAACCCTAATTGGACAAGAATAAGACTAGGGAGGACGAAAATGACCTAAATGTTCATCCAATGACACAAACACACCTATTGGATGCACAAGATTGGTTAAAAACCATAATTGGACAACAATAAGCCTTGGGAGGAGGAAAATGACCTAAATGTTCATCTAATGACACAAACACACCTATTGGATGCACAAGATTGGTTAAAAACCCTAATTACACAAAACTAAGCCTAGTGAGGACGAAAATAACCTAAATGTTCATCCAATGACACAAATGAACTTATTGGATGCACAAGATTGCTTAAAACCCTAATTGGACAAGAATAAGACTAGGGAGGACGAAAATGACCTAAATGTTCATCCAATGACACAAACACACCTATTGGATGCACAAGATTGTTTAGAAACCCTAATTGAACAAGAATAAGCCTAGGGAGGACGAAAATGACCTAAATGTTTATCCAATGACACAAATGAACTTATTGGATGCACAAGATTGGTTAAAAACCCTAATTGGACAAGAATAAGCCTAGTGAGGACGAAAATGACCTAAATGTTCATCCAATGACACAAACACACCTATTGGATGCACAAGATTGGTTAAAATCCCTAATTGGACAAGAATAAGCCTAGGGAGGACGAAAATGACCTAAATGTTCATCCAATGACACAAATGAACTTATTGGATACACATGATTTGTTAAAAACCCTAATTGGACAAGAATAAGCCTAGGGAGGACGAAAATGACCTAAATGTTCATCCAATGACACAAATGAACTTATTGGATGCACAAGATTGCTTAAAAACCCTAATTGGACAAGAATAAGCCTAGGGAGGACGAAAATGACCTAAATGTTCATCCAATGACACAAATACACCTATTGGAATCACAAGATTGGTTAGAAACCCTAATTGGACAAGAATAAGCCTAGGGAGGACAAAAATGACCTAAATGTTCATCCAATGACACAAACACACATATTGGATGCACAAGATTGGTTAAAAACCATAATTGGACAAGAATAAGCCTAGGGAGGACATAAATGACCTAAATGTTCATCCAATGACACAAATGAACTTATTGGATGCACAAGATTGCTTAAAAACCCTAATTAGACAAGAATAAGCCTAGGGAGGACGAAAATGACCTAAATGTTCATCCACTGACACAAACACACCTATTGGATGCACAAGATTGGTTAGAAACCCTAATTGAACAAGAATAAGCCTAGGGAGGACGAAAATGACTTAAATCTTAATCCAATGACACAAATGAACTTATTGGATGCACAAGATTGCTTAAAACCCTAATTGGACAAGAATTAGACTAGGGAGGACGAAAATGACCTAAATGTTCATCCAATGACACAAACACACCTATTGGATGCACAAGATTGGTTAAAAACCCTAATTGGACAACAATAAGCCTAGGGAGGATGAAAATGACCTAAATGTTCATCTAATGACACAAACACACCTATTGGATGCACAAGATTGGTTAAAAACCCTAATTGCACAAAACTTAGCCTAGTGAGGACGAAAATAACCTAAATGTTCATCCAATGACACAAATGAACTTATTGGATGCACAAGATTGCTTAAAACCCTAATTGGACAAGAATAAGACTAGGGAGGACGAAAATGACCTAAATGTTCATCCAATGACACAATCACACCAATTGGATGCACAAGATTGGTTAGAAACCCTAATTGAACAAGAATAAGCCTAGGGAGGACGAAAATGACCTAAATGTTCATCCAATGAAACAAATGAACTTATTGGATTCACAATATTGCTTAAAAACCCTAATTGGACAAGAATAAGCCTAGGGAGGACGAAAATGACCTAAATGTTCATCCAATGACACAAATGAACTCATTAGATGCACAAGATTGGTTAAAAACCCTAATTGGACAAGAATAAGCCTTGGGAGGATGAAAATGACCTAAATGTTCATCCAATGACACAAATGAACTTATTGGAGGCACAAGATTGGTTAAAAACCCTAATTGGACAAGAATAAGCCTAGGGTGGACGAAAATGACCTAAATGTTTATCCAATGACACAAATGAACTTATTGGATGCACAAGATTCGTTAAAAACCCTAATTGGACAAGAATAAGCCTAGGGAGGACAAAAATGACCTAAATGTTCATCCAATGACACAAACACACCTATTGGATGCACAAGATTGGTTAAAAACCCTAATTGGACAAGAATAAGCCTAGGGAGGACGAAAATGACCTAAATGTTCATCCAATGACACAAATGAACTTATTGGATGCACGAGATTGCTTAAAAACCCTAATTGGACAAGAATAAGCCTAGGGAGGACGAAAATGACCTAAATGTTCATCCAATGACACAAATACACCTATTGGAATCACAAGATTGGTTAGAAACCCTAATTGGACAAGAATAAGCCTAGGGAGGACAAAAAGGACCTAAATGTTCATCCAATGACACAAACACACATACTGGATGCACAAGATTGGTTAAAAACCATAATTGGACAAGAATAAGCCTAGGGAGGACATAAATGACCTAAATGTTCATCCAATGACACAAATGAACTTATTGGATGCACAAGATTGCTTAAAAACCCTAATTAGACAAGAATAAGCCTAGGGAGGACGAAAATGACCTAAATGTTCATCCAATGACACAAATACACCTATTGGATGCACAAGATTGGTTAGAAACCCTAATTGGTCAAGAATAAGCCTGGGGAGGACGAAAATGACCTAAATGTTCATCCGATGACACAAACACACCTATTGGATTCACAAGATTGGTTAAAAACCATAATTGGACAAGAATAAGCCTAGGGAGGACATAAATGACCTAAATGTTCATCCAATGACACAAATGAACTTATTGGATGCACAAGATTGCTTAAAAACCCTAATTAGACAAGAATAAGCCTAGGGAGGACGAAAATGACCTAAATTTTCCTCCAATGACACAAACACACCTATTGGATGCACAAGATTGGTTAAAAACCCTAATTGGACAAGAATAAGCCTAGGGAGGACGAAAATGACCTAAATGTTCATCCAATGACACAAATGAACTTATTGGATGCACAAGATTGCTTAAAAACCCTAATTGGACAAGAATAAGCCTAGGGAGGACGAAAATGACCTAAATGTTCATCCAATGACACTATATACATATTGGAATCACAAGATTGGTTAGAAACCTTAATTGGACAAGAATAAGCCTAGCGAGGACGAAAATGACCTAAATGTTCATCCAATGACACAAACACACCTATTGGATGCACAAGATTGGTTAAAAACCATAATTGGACAAGAATAAGCCTAGGGAGGACATAAATGACCTAAATGTTCATCCAATGACACAAATGAACTTATTGGATGCACAAGATTGGTTAGAAACCCTAATTGAACAAGAATAAGCCTAGGGAGGACGAAAATGACTTAAATCTTAATCCAATGACACAAATGAACTTATTGGATGCACAAGATTGCTTAAAACCCTAATTGGACAAGAATAAGACTAGGGAGGACGAAAATGACCTAAATGTTCATCCAATGACACAAATACACCTATTGGATGCACAAGATTGGTTAGAAACCGTAATTGGACAAGAATAAGCCTAGGGAGGACATAAATGACCTAAATGTTCATCCAATGACACAAATGAACTTATTGGATGCACAAGATTGCTTAAAAACCCTAATTAGACAAGAATAAGCCTAGGGAGGACGAAAATGACCTAAATGTTCATCCAATGATTCAAATGAACTTATTGGATGCACAAGATTGGTTAGAAACCCTAATTGGACAAGAATAATTCTAGGGAGGACGTAAATGACCTAAATGTTCATCCAATGACACAAATGAACTTATTGGATGCACAAGATTGGTTAAAAACCCTAATTGGACAAGAATAAGCCTAGGGAGGACGAAAATGACCTAAATGTTCATCCAATGACACAAATGAACTTATTGGATGCACAAGATTGCTTAAAAACCCTAATTGGACAAGAATAAGCCTAGGGAGGATGAAAATGACCTAAATGTTCATCCAATGACACAAACACACCTATTGGATGAACAAGATTGGTTAAAAACCCTAATTAGACAAGAATAAGCCTTGGGAGGACGAAAATGACCTAAATGTTCATCCAATGACACAAATGAACTTATTGGATGCACAAGATTGGTTAAAAACCCTAATTGGACAAGAATATGCCTAGGGAGGACGAAAATGACCTAAATGTTCATCCAATGACACAAATGAACTTATTGGATGCACAAGATTGGTTAAAAACCCTAATTGGACAAGAATAAGCCTTGGGAGGACGAAAATGACCTAAATGTTCATCCAATGACACAAATGAACTTATTGGATGCATAAGATTGGTTAAAAACCCTAATTGGACAAGAATAATCCTATGGAGAACGAAAATGACCTAAATGTTCATCCAATGACACAAACACACCTATTGGATGCACAAGATTGGTTAAAAACCCTAATTGGACAAGAATAAGCCTAGGGAGGACGAAAATGACCTAAATGTTCATCCAATGACACAAATGAACTTATTGGATGCACAAGATTGGTTAAAAACCCTAATTGGACAAGAATAAGCCTAGGGAGGACGAAAATGACCTAAATGTTCATCCAATGACATAAATGAACATATTGGATGCACAAGATTGCTTAAAAACCCTAATTGGACAAGAATAAGCCTAGGGAGGACAAAAATGACCTAAATGTTCATCCAATGACACAAATGAACTTATTGACTGCACAAGATTGGTTAAAAACCCTAACTGGACAAGAATAAGCCTAGGGAGGATGAAAATGACCTAAATGTTCATCCAATGACACAAACACACCTATTGGATGCACAAGATTGGTTAAAAACCATAACTGGACAAGAATAAGCCTAGGGAGAACGAAAATGACTTAAATCTTCATCCAATGACACAAATGAACTTATTGGATGCACAAGATTGCTTAAAACCCTAATTGGATAAGAATAAACCTTGGGAGGACGAAAATGACCTAAATGTTCATCAAATGACACAAACACACCTATTGGATGCACAAGATTGGCTTAAAACCCTAATTGGACAAGAATAAGACTAGAGAGGACGAAAATGAGCTAAATGTTCATCCAATGACACAAACACACCTATTGGATGCACAAGATTGGTTAAAAACCCTAATTGGACAAGAATAAGCCTAGGGAGGACGAAAATGACCTAAATGTTCATCCAATGACACAAATGAACTTATTGGATGCACAAGATTGGTTAGAAACCCTAATTGGACAAGAATAATTCTAGGGAGGACGAAAATGACCTAAATGTTCATCCAATGACACAAATGAACTTATTGGATGCACAAGATTGGTTAAAAATCCTAATTGGACAAGAATAAGCCTAGGGAGGACGAAAATGACCTAAATGTTCATCCAATAACACAAATGAACTTATTGGATGCACAAGATTGCTTAAAAACCCTAATTAGACAAGAATAAGCCTAGGGAGGACGAAAATGACCTAAATGTTCATCCAATGACACAAATACACCTATTGGATGCACAAGATTGGTTAGAAACCCTAATTCAACAAGAATAAGCTTAGGGAGGACGAAAATGACTTAAATCTTAATCCAATGACACAAATGAACTTATTGGATGCACAAGATTGCTTAAAACCCTAATTGGACAAGAATAAGACTAGGGAGGAAGAAAATGAGCTAATTGTTCATCCAATGACACAAACACACCTATTGGATGCACAAGATTGGTTAGAAACCCTAATTGAACAAGAATAAGCCTAGGGAGGACGAAAATGACTTAAATCTTAATCCAATGACACAAATGAACTTATTGGATGCACAAGATTGCTTAAAACCCTAATTGGACAAGAATAAGACTAGGGAGGACGAAAATGACCTAAATGTTCATCCAATGACACAAACACACCTATTGGATGCACAAGATTGGTTAAAAACCCTAATTGGACAACAATAAGCCTAGGGAGGATGAAAATGACCTAAATGTTCATCTAATGACACAAACACACCTATTGGATGCACAAGATTGGTTAAAAACCCTAATTGCACAAAACTAAGCCTAGTGAGGACGAAAATAACCTAAATGTTCATCCAATGACACAAATGAACTTATTGGATGGACAAGATTGCTTAAAAACCTTAATTGGACAAGAATAAGCCTAGGGAGGAAAAAAATGACCTAAATGTTCATCCAATGACACAAATGAACTTATTGGATGCACAAGATTGGTTAAAAACCCTAATTGGTCAAGAATAAGCCTAGGGAGGACGAAAATGACCTAAATGTTCATCCAATGACAGATATGAACTTATTGGATGCACAAGAATGGTTAAAAACCCTAATTGGACAAGAATAAGCTTAGGGAGGACGAAAATGACCTAAATGTTCATCCAATGACACAAACACACCTATTGGATGCACAAGATTGGTTAAAAACCCTAATTGGACAAGAATAAGCCTAGGGAGGACGAAAATGACCTAAATGTTCATCCAATGACACAAATGAACTTATTGGATGCACAAGATTGCTTAAAAACCCTAATTGGACAAGAATAAGCCTAGGGAGGAAGAAATTGACCTAAATGTTCATCCAATGACACAAATACACCTATTGGAATCACAAGATTGGTTAGAAACCCTAATTGGACAAGAATAAGCCTAGGGAGGACAAAAATGACCTAAATGTTCATCCAATGACACAAACACACATACTGGATGCACAAGATTGGTTAAAAACCATAATTGGACAAGAATAAGCCTAGGGAGGACATAAATGACCTAAATGTTCATCCAATGACACAAATGAACTTATTGGATGCACAAGATTGCTTAAAAACCCTAATTAGACAAGAATAAGCCTAGGGAGGACGAAAATGACCTAAATGTTCATCCACTGACACAAACACACCTATTGGATGCACAAGATTGGTTAGAAACCCTAACTGAACAAGAATAAGCCTAGGGAGGACGAAAATGACTTAAATCTTAATCCAATGACACAAATGAACTTATTGGATGCACAAGATTGCTTAAAACCCTAATTGGACAAGAATAAGACTAGGGAGGACGAAAATGACCTAAATGTTCATCCAATGACACAAACACACCTATTGGATGCACAAGATTGGTTAAAAACCCTGATTGGACAACAATAAGCCTAGGGAGGATGAAAATGACCTAAATGTTCATCTCATGACACAAACACACCTATTGGATGCACAAGATTGGTTAAAAACCCTAATTGCACAAAACTTAGCCTAGTGAGGACGAAAATAACCTAAATGTTCATCCAATGACACAAATGAACTTATTGGATGCACAAGATTGCTTAAAACCCTAATTGGACAAGAATAAGACTAGGGAGGACGAAAACGACCTAAATGTTCATCCAATGACACAAACACACCAATTGGATGCACAAGATTGGTTAGAAACCCTAATTGAACAAGAATAAGCCTAGGGAGGACGAAAATGACCTAAATGTTCATCCAATGAAACAAATGAACTTATTGGATTCACAAGATTGCTTAAAAACCCTAATTGGACAAGAATAAGCCTAGGGAGGACGAAAATGACCTAAATGTTCATCCAATGACACAAATGAACTCATTGGATGCACAAGATTGGTTAAAAACCCTAATTGGACAAGAATAAGCCTTGGGAGGATGAAAATGACCTAAATGTTCATCCAATGACACAAATGAACTTATTGGAGGCACAAGATTGGTTAAAAACCCTAATTGGACAAGAATAAGCCTAGGGTGGACGAAAATGACCTAAATGTTTATCCAATGACACAAATGAACTTATTGGATGCACAAGATTCGTTAAAAACCCTAATTGGACAAGAATAAGCCTAGGGAGGACAAAAATGACCTAAATGTTCATCCAATGACACAAACACACCTATTGGATGCACAAGATTGGTTAAAAACCCTAATTGGACAAGAATAAGCCTAGGGAGGACGAAAATGACCTAAATGTTCATCCAATGACACAAATGAACTTATTGGATGCACGAGATTGCTTAAAAACCCTAATTGGACAAGAATAAGCCTAGGGAGGACGAAAATGACCTAAATGTTCATCCAATGACACAAATACACCTATTGGAATCACAAGATTGGTTAGAAACCCTAATTGGACAAGAATAAGCCTAGGGAGGACAAAAAGGACCTAAATGTTCATCCAATGACACAAACACACATACTGGATGCACAAGATTGGTTAAAAACCATAATTGGACAAGAATAAGCCTAGGGAGGACATAAATGACCTAAATGTTCATCCAATGACACAAATGAACTTATTGGATGCACAAGATTGCTTAAAAACCCTAATTAGACAAGAATAAGCCTAGGGAGGACGAAAATGACCTAAATGTTCATCCAATGACACAAATACACCTATTGGATGCACAAGATTGGTTAGAAACCCTAATTGGTCAAGAATAAGCCTGGGGAGGACGAAAATGACCTAAATGTTCATCCGATGACACAAACACACCTATTGGATTCACAAGATTGGTTAAAAACCATAATTGGACAAGAATAAGCCTAGGGAGGACATAAATGACCTAAATGTTCATCCAATGACACAAATGAACTTATTGGATGCACAAGATTGCTTAAAAACCCTAATTAGACAAGAATAAGCCTAGGGAGGACGAAAATGACCTAAATTTTCCTCCAATGACACAAACACACCTATTGGATGCACAAGATTGGTTAAAAACCCTAATTGGACAAGAATAAGCCTAGGGAGGACGAAAATGACCTAAATGTTCATCCAATGACACAAATGAACTTATTGGATGCGCAAGATTGCTTAAAAACCCTAATTGGACAAGAATAAGCCTAGGGAGGACGAAAATGACCTAAATGTTCATCCAATGACACAAACACACCTATTGGATGCACAAGATTGGTTAAAAACCCTAATTGGACAAGAATAAGCCTAGGGAGGACGAAAATGACCTAAATGTTCATCCAATGACACAAATGAACTTATTGGATACACAAGATTGCTTAAAATCCCTAATTGGACAAGAATAAGCCTAGGGAGGACGAAAATGACCTAAATGTTCATCCAATGACACAAACACACCTATTGGATGCACAAGATTGGTTAAAAACCCTAATTGGACAACAATAAGCCTAGGGAGGATGAAAATGACCTAAATGTTCATCTAATGACACAAACACACCTATTGGATGCACAAGAATGGTTTAAAACCCTAATTGCACAAAACTAAGCCTAGTGAGGACGAAAATAACCTAAATGTTCATCCAATGGCACAAATGAACTTATTGGATGCACAAGATTGCTTAAAACCCTAATTGGACAAGAATAAGACTAGGGAGGACGAAAATGACCTAAATGTTCATCCAATGACACAAACACACCTATTGGATGCACAAGATTGGTTAAAAACCCTAATTGGACAACAATAAGCCTAGGGAGGATGAAAATGACCTAAATGTTCATCAAATAACACAAACACACCTATTGGATGCACAAGATTGGCTTAAAACCCTAATTGGACAAGAATAAGACTAGGGAGGACGAAAATGACCTAAATGTTCATCCAATATCACAAACACACCTATTGGATGCACAAGATTAGTTAAAAACCCTAATTGGACAACAATAAGCCTAGGGAGGATGAAAATGAGCTAAATGATCATCTAATGACACAAACACACCTATTGGATGCACAAGATTGGTTAAAAACCCTAATTGCACAAAAATAAGCCTAGGGAGGACGAAAATGACCTAAATGTTCATCCAATGACACAAATGAACTTATTGGATGCACAAGATTGCTTAAAACCCTAATTGGACAAGAATAAGACTAGGGAGGACGAAAATGACCTAAATGTTCATCCAATGACACAAACACACCTATTGGATGCACAAGATTGGTTAAAAACCCTAATTGGACAACAATAAGCCTAGGGAGGATGAAAATGACCTAAATGTTCATCAAATAACACAAACACACCTCTTGGATGCACAAGATTGGCTTAAAACCCTAATTGGACAAGAATAAGACTAGGGAGGACGAAAATGACCTAAATGTTCATCCAATATCACAAACACACCTATTGGATGCACAAGATTGGTTAAAAACCCTAATTGGACAACAATAAGCCTAGGGAGGATGAAAATGACCTAAATGATCATCTAATGACACAAACACACCTATTGGATGCACAAGATTGGTTAAAAACCCTAATTGCACAAAAATAAGCATAGGGAGGACGAAAATGACCTAAATGCTCATCCAATGACACAAATGAACTTATTGGATGCACAAGATTGCTTAAAACCCTAATTGGACAAGAATAAGCCTAGGGAGGAAGAAAATGACCTAAATGTTCATCCAATGACACAAACACACCTATTGGATGCACAAGATTGGTTAAAAACCCTAATTGGACAAGAATAAGCCTAGGGTGGACGAAAATGACCTAAATGTTCATCCAATGACACAAACACACCTATTGGATGCAGAAGATTGCTTAAAAACCCTAATTGGACAAGAATAAGCCTAGGGAGGACGAAAATGACCTAAATGTTCATCCAATGACACAAATGAACTTATTGGATGCACAAGATTGCTTAAAAACCCTAATTGGACAAGAATAAGCCTAGGGAGGACGAAAATGACCTAAATGTTCATCCAATGACACAAATACACCTATTGGATGCACAAGATTGGTTAGAAACCCTAATTGGACAAGAATAAGCCTAGGGAGGAAGAAAATGACCTAAATGTTCATCCAATGACACAAACACACCTATTGGATGCACAAGATTGGTTAAAAACCATAATTGGACAACAATAAGCCTAGGGAGGACATAAATGACCTAAATGTTCATCCAATGACACAAATGAACTTATTGGATGCACAAGATTGCTTAAAAACCCTAATTAGACAAGAATAAGCCTAGGGAGGACGAAAATGACCTAAATTTTCATCCAATGACACAAATACACCTATTGGATGCACAAGATTGGTTAGAAACCCAAATTGGACAAGAATAAGCCTAGGGAGGACGAAAATGACCTAAATGTTCATCCAATGACACAAACACACCTATTGGATGCACAAGATTGGTTAAAAACCCTAATTGGACAAGAATAAGCCTAGGGTGGACGAAAATGACCTAAATGTTTATCCAATGACACAAATGAACTTATTGGATGCACAAGATTGGTTAAAAACCCTAATTGGACAAGAATAAGCCTAGGGACGACGAAAATGACCTAAATGTTCATCCAATGACACAAATGAACTTATTGGATGCACAAGATTGCTTAAAAACCCTAATTGGACAAGAATAAGCCTAGGGAGGACGAAAATGACCTAAATGTTCATCCAATGACACAAATACACCTATTGGATGCACAAGATTGGTTAGAAACCCTAATTGCACAAGAATAAGCCTAGGGAGGACGAAAATGACCTAAATGTTCATCCAATGACACAAACACACCTATTGGATGCACAAGATTGGTTAAAAACCCTAATTGGACAAGAATAAGCCTAGGGAGGACGAAAAATGACCTAAATGTTCATCCAATGACACAAACACACCTATTGGATGCACAAGATTGGTTAAAAACCCTAATTGGACAACAATAAGCCTTGGGAGGACGAAAGTGACCTAAATGTTCATCCAATGACACAAATGAACTTATTGGATGCTCAAGATTGGTTAAAAACCCTAATTGGACAAGAATAAGCCTAGGGTGGACGAAAATGACCTAAATGTTTATCCAATGACACAAATGAACTTATTGGATGCACAAGATTGGTTAAAAACCCTAATTGGACAAGAATAAGCCTAGGGAGGACGAAAATGACCTAAATGTTCATCCAATGACACAAACACACCTATTGGATGCACAAGATTGGTTAAAAACCCTAATTGGACAAGAATAAGCCTAGGGAGGAAGAAAATGACCTAAATGTTCATCCAATGACACAAACACACCTATTGGATGCACAAGATTGGTTAAAAACCATAATTGGACAAGAATAAGCCTAGGGAGGACATAAATGACCTAAATGTTCATCCAATGACACAAATGAACTTATTGGATGCACAAGATTGCTTAAAAACCCTAATTAGACAAGAATAAGCCTAGGGAGGACGAAAATGACCTAAATGTTCATCCAATGACACAAATGAACTTATTGGATGCACAAGATTGGTTAGAAACCCTAATTGGACAAGACTAATTCTAGGGAGGACGTAAATGACCTAAATGTTCATCCAATGACACAAATGAACTTATTGGATACACAAGATTGGTTAAAAATCTTAATTGGACAAGAATAAGCCTAGGGAGGACGAAAATGACCTAAATGTTCATCCAATGACACAAACACACCTATTGGATGCACAAGATTGGTTAAAAACCCTAATTGGACAAGAATAAGCCTAGGGAGGACGAAAATGACCTAAATGTTCATCCAATGACACAAATGAACTTATTGGATGCCCAAGATTGCTTAAAAACCCTAATTGGACAAGAATAAGCCTAGGGAGGACGAAAATGACCTATATGTTCATCTAATGACACAAATGAACTTATTGGATGCACAAGATTGGTTAAAACCCTAATTGGACAAGAATAAGCCTTGGGAGGACGAAAATGACCTAAATGTTCATCCAATGACACAAATGAACTTATTGGAGGCACAAGATTGGTTAGAAACCCTAATTGAACAAGAATAAGCCTAGGGAGGACGAAAATGACCTAGATGTTTATCCAATGACACAAATGAACTTATTGGATGCACAAGATTGGTTAAAAACCCTAATTGGACAAGAATAAGCCTAGGGAGGACAAAACTGACCTAAATGTTCATCCAATGACACAAACACACCTATTGGATGCACAAGATTGGTTAAAAACCCTAATTGGACAAGAATAAGCCTAGGGAGGACGAAAATGACCTAAATGTTCATCCAATGACACAAATGAACTTATTGGATGCACAAGATTGCTTAAAAACCCTAATTGGACAAGAATAAGCCTAGGGAGGAAGAAAATGACCTAAATGTTCATCCAATGACACCAATACACCTATTGGAATCACAAGATTGGTTAGAAACCCTAATTGGACAAGAATAAGCCTAAGGAGGACGAAAATGACCTAAATGTTCATCCAATGACACAAACACACCTATTGGATCCACAAGATTGGTTAAAAACCATAATTGGACAAGAATAAGCCTACGGAGGACATAAATGACCTAAATGTTCATCCAATGAAACAAATGAACTTATTGGATGCACAAGATTGCTTAAAAACCCTAATTAGACAAGAATAAGCATAGGGAGGACGAAAATGACCTAAATGTTCATCCACTGACACAAACACACCTATTGGATGCACGAGATTGGTTAGAAACCCTAATTGAACAAGAATAAGCCTATGGAGGACGAAAATGACTTAAATCTTAATCCAATGACACAAATGAACTTATTGGATGCACAAGATTGGTTAGAAACCCTAATTGGACAAGAATAAGCCTAGGGAGGACAAAAATGACCTAAATGTTCATCCAATGACACAAATGAACTTATTGGATGCACAAGATTGCTTATAAACCCTAATTGGGCAAGAATAAGCCTAGGGAGGACGAAAATGACCTAAATGTTCATCCAATTACACAAACACACCTATTGGATGCACAAGATTGCTTAAAACCCTAATTGGACAAGAATAAGACAAGGGAGGACGAAAATGACCTAAATGTTCATCCAATGACACAAACACACTTATTGGATGCACAAGATTGGTTAGAAACCCTAATTGAACAAGAATAAGCCTAGGGAGGACGAAAATGACCTAAATGTTCATCCAATGAAACAAATGAACTTATTGGATTCACAAGATTGCTTAAAAACCCTAATTGGACAAGAATAATCCTAGGGAGGACGTAAATGACCTAAATGTTCATCCAATGACACAAATGAACTTATTGGATGCACAAGATTGGTTAAAAACCCTAATTGTACAAGAATAAGCCTAGGGAGGACGAAAATGACCTATATGTTCATCTAATGACACAAATGAACTTATTGGATGCACAAGATTGGTTAAAAACCCTAATTGGACAAGAATAAGCCTATGGAGGACGAAAATGACCTAAATGTTCATCCAATGACACAAATGAACTTATTGGATGCACAAGATTGCTTAAAAACCCTAATTGGACAAGAATAAGCCTAGGGAGGAAGAAAATGACCTAAATGTTCATCCAATGACACAAATACACCTATTGGAATCACAAGATCGGTTAGAAACCCTAATTGGACAAGAATAAGCCTAGGGAGGACGAAAATTACCTAAATGTTCATCCAATGACACAAACACACCTATTGGATGCACAAGATTGGTTAAAAACCATAATTGGACAAGAATAAGCCTAGGGAGGACATAAATGACCTAAATGTTCATCCAATGAAACAAATGAACTTATTGGATGCACAAGATTGCTTAAAAACCCTAATTAGACAAGAATAAGTATAGGGAGGACGAAAATGACCTAAATGTTCATCCACTGACACAAACACACCTATTGGATGCACGAGATTGGTTAGAAACCCTAATTGAACAAGAATAAGCCTATGGAGGACGAAAATGACTTAAATCTTAATCCAATGACACAAATGAACTTATTGGATGCACAAGATTGCTTAAAACCCTAATTGGACAAGAATAAGACTAGGGAGGACGAAAATGACCTAAATGTTCATCCAATTACACAAACACACCTATTGGATGCACAAGATTGGTTAAAAACCCTAATTGGACAACAATAAGCCTAGGGAGGATGAAAATGACCTAAATGTTCATTTAATCACACAAACACACCTATTGGATGCACAAGATTGGTTAAAAACCCTAAATGCACAAAACTAAGCCTAGTGAGGACGAAAATAACCTAAATGTTCATCCAATGACACAAATGAACTTATTGGATGCACAAGATTGCTTAAAACCCTAATTGGACAAGAATAAGACTAGGGAGGACGTATATGACCTAAATGTTCATCCAATGACACAAACACACCTATTGGATGCACAAGATTGGTTAGAAACCCTAATTGAACAAGAATAAGCCTAGGGAGGACGTAAATGACCTAAATGTTCATCCAATGACACAAAGGAACTTATTGGATGCACAAGATTGCTTAAAAACCCTGATTGGACAAGAATAAGCCTAGGGAGGACGAAAATGACCTAAATGTTCATCCAATGACACAAATACACCTATTGGATGCACAAGATTGGTTAGAAACCCTAATTGGACAAGAATAAGCCTAGGGAGGACGAAAATGACCTAAATGTTCATCGAATGACACAAACACACCTATTGGATGCACAAGATTGGTTAAAAACCATAATTGGACAAGAATAAGCCTAGGGAGGACATAAATGACCTAAATGTTCATCCAATGATACAAATGAACTTATTGGATGCACAAGATTGGTTAAAAACCCTAATTGGACAAGAATAAGCCTAGGGAGGTCGAAAACGACCTAAATGTTCATCCAATGACACAAATGAACTTATTGGATGCACAAGATTGGTTAGAAACCCTAATTGGACAAGAATAATTCTAGGGAGGACGAAAATGACCTAAATGTTCCTCCAATGACACAAACACACCTATTGGATGCACAAGATTGCTTAAAAACCCTAATTGGACAAGAATAAGCCTAGGGAGGACGAAAATGACCTAAATGTTCATCCAATGACACAAATGAACTTATTGGATGCACAAGATTGCTTAAAAACCCTAATTGGACAAGAATAAGCCTAGGGAGGACGAAAATGACCTAAATGTTCAAGCAATGACACAAACACACCTATTGGATGCACAAGATTGGTTAAAAACCCTAACTGGACAAGAATAAGCCTAGGGAGGACGAAAATGACTTAAATCTTAATCCAATGACACAAATGAACTTATTGGATGCACAAGATTGCTTAAAACCCTAATTGGATAAGAATAAGCCTTAAGAGGACGAAAATGACCTAAATGTTCATCAAATGACACAAACACACCTATTGGATGCACAAGATTGGCTTAAAACCCTAATTGGACAAGAATAAGACTAGGGAGGACGAAAATGACCTAAATGTTCTTCCAATGACACAAACACACCTATTGGATGCACAAGATTGGTTAAAAACCCTAATTGGACAACAATAAGCCTAGGGAGGATGAAAATGTCCTAAATGTTCATCTAATGACACAAACACACCTATTGGATGCACAAGATTGGTTAAAAACCCTAATTGGACAAGAATAAGCCTATGGAGGACGAAAATGACCTAAATGTTCATCCAATGACACAAATGAACTTATTGGATGCACAAGATTGGTTAAAAACCCTAATTGGACAAGAATAAGCCTAGGGTGGACGAAAATGACCTAAATGTTCATCCAATGACACAAATGAACCTATTGGATGCACAAGATTGATTAAAAACCCTAATTGGACAACAATAAGCCTAGGCAGGATGAAAATGTCTTAAATGTTCATCTAATGACACAAACACACCTATTGGATGCACAAGATTGGTTAAAAACCCTAATTGGACAACAATAAGCCTAGGGAGGATGAAAATGACCTAAATGTTCATCTAATGACACAAACACACCTATTGGATGCACAAGATTGGTTAAAAACCCTAATTGCACAAAAATAAGCCTAGGGAGGACGAAAGTGACCTAAATGTTCATCCAATGAAACAAATGAACTTATTGGATTCACAAGATTGCTTAAAAACCCTAAATGGACAAGAATAAGCCTAGGGAGGACGAAAATGACCTAAATGTCCATCCAATGAAACAAATGAACTTATTGGATTCACAAGATTGCTTAAAAACCCTAATTGGACAAGAATAAGCCTAGGGAGGACGAAAATGACCTAAATGTTCATCCAATGACACAAATGAACTTATTGGATGCACAAGATTGGTTAAAAACCCTAATTGGACAAGAATAAGCCTTGGGAGGACGAAAATGACCTAAATGTTCATCCAATGACACAAATGAACTTATTGGAGGCACAAGATTGGTTAAAAACCCTAATTGGACAAGAATAAGCCTAGGGTGGACGAAAATGACCTAAATGTTTATCCAATGACACAAATGAACTTACTGGATGCACAAGATTGGTTAAAAACCCTAATTGGACAAGAATAAGCCTAGGGAGGACAAATATGACCTAAATGTTCATCCAAAGACACAAACACACCTATTGGATGCACAAGATTAGTTAAAAACCCAAATTGGACAAGAATAAGCCTAGGGAGGACGAAAATGACCTAAATGTTCATCCAATGACACAAATGAACTTATTGGATGCACAAGATTGCTTAAAAACCCTAATTGGACAAGAATAAGCCTAGGGAGGACGAAAATGACCTAAATGTTCATCCAATGACACAAATACACATATTGGAATCACAAGATTGGTTAGAAACCCTAATTGGACAAGAATAAGCCTAGCGAGGACGAAAATGACCTAAATGTTCATCCAATGACACAAACACACCTATTGGATGCACAAGATTGGTTAAAAACCCTAATTGGACAACAATAAGCCTAGGGAGGATGAAAATGACCTAAATGTTCATCTAATGACACAAACACACCTATTGGATGCACAAGATTGGTTAAAAACCCTAATTGCACAAAACTTAGCCTAGTGAGGACGAAAATAACCTAAATGTTCATCCAATGACACAAATGAACTTATTGGATGCACAAGATTGCTTAAATCCCTAATTGGACAAGAATAAGACTAGGGAGGATGAAAATGACCTAAATGTTCATCCAATGACACAAACACACCAATTGGATGCACAAGATTGGTTAGAAACCCTAATTGAACAAGAATAAGCCTAGGGAGGACGAAAATGACCTAAATGTTCATCCAATGAAACAAATGAACTTATTGGATTCACAAGATTGCTTAAAAACCCTAATTGGACAAGAATAAGCCTAGGGAGGACGAAAATGACCTAAATGTTCATCCAATGACACAAATGAACTTATTGGATGCACAAGATTGGTTAAAAACCCTAATTGGACAAGAATAAGCCTTGGGAGGATGAAAATGACCTAAATGTTCATCCAATGACACAAATGAACTTATTGGAGGCACAAGATTGGTTAAAAACCCTAATTGGACAAGAATAAGCCTAGGGTGGACGAAAATGACCTAAATGTTTATCCAATGACACAAATGAACTTATTGGATGCACAAGATTTGTTAAAAACCCTAATTGGACAAGAATAAGCCTAGGGAGGACAAAAATGACCTAAATGTTCTTCCAATGACACAAACACACCTATTGGATGCACAAGATTGGTTAAAAACCCTAATTGGACAAGAATAAGCCTAGGGAGGACGAAAATGACCTAAATGTTCATCCAATGACACAAATGAACTTATTGGATGCACAATATTGGTTAAAAACCCTAATTGGACAAGAATAAGCCTAGGGTGGACGAAAATGACCTAAATGTTTATCCAATGACACAAATGAACTTATTGGATGCACAAGATTGGTTAAAAACCCTAATTGGACAAGAATAAGCCTAGGGAGGACGAAAATGACCTAAATGTTCATCGAATGACACAAATGAACTTATTGGATGCACAAGATTGCTTAAAAACCCTAATTAGACAAGAATAAGCCTAGGGAGGACGAAAATGACCTAAATGTTCATCCAATGACACAAATGAACTTATTGGATGCACAAGATTGGTTAGAAACCCTAATTGGACAAGAATAATTCTAGGGCGGACGTAAATGACCTAAATGTTCATCTAATGACACAAATGAACTTATTGGATACACAATATTGGTTAAAAATCTTAATTGGACAAGAATAAGCCTAGGGAGGACGAAAATGACCTAAATGTTCATCCAATGACACAAACACACCTATTGGATGCACAAGATTGGTTAAAAACCCTAATTGGACAAGAATAAGCCTAGGGAGGACGAAAATGACCTAAATGTTCATCCAACGACACAAATGAACTTATTGGATGCACAAGATTGCATAAAAACCCTAATTGGACAAGAATAAGCCTAGGGAGGACGAAAATGACCTAAATGTTCATCCAATGACACAAATACACCTATTGGATGCACAAGATTGGTTAGAAACCCTAATTGGACAAGAATAAGCCTAGGTAGGACGAAAATGACCTAAATGTTCATCCAATGACACAAATGAACCTATTGGATGCACAAGATTGGTTAAAAACCCTAATTGGACAAGAATAAGCCTAGGGATGACGAAAATGACCTAAATGTTCATCCAATGAAACAAATGAACTTATTGGATTCACAAGATTGCTTAAAAACCCTAATTGGACAAGAATAAGCCTAGGGAGGACGAAAATGACCTAAATGTTCATCCAATGACACAAATGAACTTATTGGATGCACAAGATTGGTTAAAAACCCTAATTGGACAAGAATAAGCCTTGGGAGGACGAAAATGACCTAAATGTTCATCCAATGACACAAATGAACTTATTGGATGCACAAGATTGGTTAAAAACCCTAATTGGACAAGAATAAGCCTAGGCTGGACGAAAATGACCTAAATGTTCATCCAATGACACAAATGAACTTATTGGATGCACAAGATGGGTTAAAAACCCTAATTGGACAAGAATAAGCCTAGGGAGGACGAAAATGACCTAAATGTTCATCCAATGACACAAACACACCTATTGGATGCACAAGATTGGTTAAAAACCCTAATTGGACAAGAATAAGCCTAGGGAGGACGAAAATGACTTAAATGTTTATCCAATGACACAAATGAACTTATTGGATGCACAAGATTGGTTAAAAAACCTAATTGGACAAGAATAAGCCTAGGGAGGACGAAAATGACCTAAATGTTCATCCAATGACACAAACACACCTATTGGATGCACAAGATTGGTTAAAAACCCTAATTGGACAAGAATAAGCCTAGGGAGGACGAAAATGACCTAAATGTTCATCCAATGACACAAATACACCTATTGGATGCACAAGATTGGTTAAAAACCCTAATTGGACAATAATATGCCTAGGGAGGACTAAAATGACCTAAATGTTCATCCAATGACACAAATGAACTTATTGGATGCACAAGATTGCTTAAAAACCCTAATTGGACAAGAATAAGCCTAGGGAGGACGAAAATGACCTAAATGTTCATCCAATGACACAAATACACCTATTGGATGCACAAGATTCGTTAGAAACCCTAATTGGACAAGAACAAGCCTAGGGAGGACGAAACTGACCTAAATGTGCATCCAATGATACAAACACACCTATTGGATGCACAAGATTGGTTAAAAACCCTAATTGGACAAGAATAAGCCTAGGGAGGACGAAAATGACCTAAATGTTCATCCAATGACACAAATACACCTATTGGATGCACAAGATTGGTTAAAAACCCTAATTGGACAAGAATATGCCTAGGAAGGACGAAAATGACCTAAATGTTCATCCAATGACACAAATGAACTTATTGGATGCACAAGATTGCTTAAAAACCCTAATTGGACAAGAATAAGCCTAGGGAGGACGAAAATGACCTAAATGTTCATCCAATGACACAAATGAACTTATTGGATGCACAAGATTGCTTAAAAACCCTAATTGGACAAGAATAAGCCTAGGGAGGACGAAAATGACCTAAATGTTCATCCAATGACACAAATACACCTATTGGATGCACAAGATTGCTTAAAAATCCTAATTGGACAAGAATAAGCCTAGGGAGGACAAAAATGACCTAAATGTTCATCCAATGACACAAATGAACTTATTGGATGCACAAGATTGCTTAAAAACCCTAATTGGACAAGAATAAGCCTAGGGAGGACGAAAATGACCTAAATGTTCATCCAATGACACAAATGAACTTATTGGATGCACAAGATTTGTTAAAAATCCTAATTGGACAAGAATAACCCTAGGGAGGACGAAAATGACCTAAATGATCATCCAATGACACAAATGAACTTATTGGATGAACAAGATTGGTTAGAAACCCTAATTGGACAAGAATAAGTTTAGGGAGGACGAAAATGACCTAAATGTTCATCCAATGACACAAATGAACTTATTGGATGCACAAGATTGCTTAAAAACCCTAATTGGACAAGAATAAGCCTAGGGAGGACGAAAATGACCTAAATGTTCATCCAATGACACAAATGAACTTATTGGATGCACAAGATTGCTTAAAAACCCTAATTGTACAAGAATAAGCCTAGGGAGGACGAAAATGACCTAAATGTTCATCCAATGACACAAATACACCTATTGGACGCACAAGATTGGTTAAAAACCCTAATTGGACAAGAATAAGCCTAGGGAGGACAAAAATGACCTAAATGTTCATCCAATGACACAAATGAACTTATTGGATGCACAAGATTGCTTAAAAACCCTAATTGGACAAGAATAAGCCTAGGGAGGACGAAAATGACCTAAATGTTCATCCAATGACACAAATGAACTTATTGGGTGCACAAGATTGCTTAAAAACCCTAATTGGACAAGAATAAGCCTAGGGAGGACGAAAATGACCTAAATGTTCATCCAATGACACAAATGAACTTATTGGATGCACAAGATTGGTTAAAAACCCTAATTGGAAAAGAATAAGCCTAGGGAGGACGAAAATGACCTAAATGTTCCTCCAATGACACAAAAGAACTTATTGGATGTACAAGGTTGATTAAAAACCCTAATTGGACAAGAATAAGCCTAGGGAGGACGAAAATGACCTAAATGTTCATCCAATGACACAAATGAACTTATTGGATGCACAAGATTGGTTAAAAACCCTAATTGGACAAGAATAAGCCTAGGGAGGACGAAAATGACCTAAATGTTCATCCAATGACACAAATGAACTTATTGGATGCACAAGATTGGTTAAAAAGCCTAACTGGACAAGAATAAGCCTTGGGAGGACGAAAATGACCTAAATGTTCATCCAATGACACAAATGAACTTATTGGATGCACAAGATTGGTTAAAAACCCTAATTGGACAAGAATAAGCCTTGGGAGGACGAAAATGACCTAAATGTTCATCCAATGACAAAAATGAACTTATTGGATGCACAAGATTGCTTAAAACCATAATTGGACAAGAATCAGACTAGGAAGGACGAAAATGACCTAAATGTTCATCCAATGTCACAAACACACATATTGGATGCACAAGATTGGTTAGAAACCCAAATTGAACAAGAATAAGCCTAGGGAGGACGAAGATGACTTAAATCTTAATCCAATGACACAAATGAACTTATTGGACGCCCAAGAATGCTTAAAACCCTAATTGGACAAGAATAAGACTAGGGAGGACGAAAATGACCTAAATGTTCATCCAATGACACAAACACACCTATTGGATGCACAAGATTGGTTAAAAACCCTAATTGGACAACAATAAGCCTAGGGAGGATGAAAATGACCTAAATGTTCATCTAATGACACAAACACACCTATTGGATGCACAAGATTGGTTAAAAACCCTAACTGGACAAGAATAAGCCTAGGGAGGACGAAAATGACTTAAATCTTAATCCAATGACACAAATGAACTTATTGGATGCACAAGATTGCTTAAAACCCTAATTGGATAAGAATAAGCCTTAAGAGGACGAAAATGACCTAAATGTTCATCAAATGACACAAACAAACCTATTGGATGCACAAGATTGGCTTAAAACCCTAATTGGACAAGAATAAGATTAGGGAGGACGAAAATGACCTAAATGTTCATCCAATGACACAAACACACCTATTGGATGCACAAGATTGGTTAAAAACCCTAATTGGACAACAATAAGCCTAGGGAGGATGAAAATGACCTAAATGTTCATCTAATGACACAAACACACCTATTGGATGCACAAGACTGGTTAAAAACCCTAATTGCACAAAACTAAGCCTAGTGAGGACGAAAATAACCTAAATGTTCATTCAATGACACAAATGAACTTATTGGATGCACAAGATTGCTTAAAACCCTAATTGGACAAGAATAAGACTAGGGAGGACGAAAATGACCTAAATGTTCATCCAATGACACAAACACACCTATTGGATGCACAAGATTGGTTAGAAACCCTAATTGAACAAGAATAAGCCTAGGGAGGACCAAAATGACCTAAATGTTCATCCAATGAAACAAATGAACTTATTGGATTCATAAGATTGCTTAAAAACCCTAATTGGACAAGAATAAGCCTAGGGAGGACGAAAATGACCTAAATGTTCATCCAATGACACAAATGAACTTATTGGATGCACAAGAATGGTTAAAACCCTAATTGGACAAGAATAAGCCTTGGGAGGACGAAAATGACCTAAATGTTCATCCAATGAAACAAATGAACTTATTGGATTCACAAGATTGCTTAAAAACCCTAATTGGACAAGAATAAGCCTAGGGAGGACGAAAATGACCTAAATGTTCATCCAATGACACAAATGAACTTATTGGATGCAGAAGATTGGTTAAAAACCCTAATTGGACAAGAATAAGCCTTGGGAGGACGAAAATGACCAAAATGTTCATGCAATGACACAAATGAACTTATTGGAGGCACAAGATTAGTTAAAAACCCTAATTGGACAAGAATAAGCCTAGGGTGGACGAAAATGACCTAAATGTTTATCCAATGACACAAATGAACTTATTGGATGCACAAGATTGGTTAAAAACCCTAATTGGACAAGAATAAGCCTAGGGAGGACAAAAATGACCTAAATGTTCATCCAATGACACAAACACACCTATTGGATGCACAAGATTGGTTAAAAACCCTAATGGACAAGAATAAGCCTAGGTAGGAAGAAAATGACCTAAATGTTCATCCAATGATACAAACACACCTATTGGATGCACAAGATTGGTTAAAAACCCTAATTGGACAAGAATAAGCCTAGGGAGGACGAAAATGACCTAAATGTTCATCCAATGACACAAACACACCTATTGGATGCACAAGATTGGTTAAAAACCCTAATTGCACAAAACTAAGCCTAGTGAGGAAGAAAATAACCTAAATGTTCTTCCAATGACACAAATGAACTTATTGGATGCACAAGATTGCTTAAAACCCTAATTGGACAAGAATAAGACTAGGGAGGACGAAAATGACCTAAATGTTCATCCAATGACACAAACACACCTATTGGATGCACAAGATTGGTTAAAAATCCTAATTGGACAAGAATAAGCCTAGGGAGGACGAAAATGACCTAAATGTTCATCCAATGACACAAATGAACTTATTGGATGCACAAGATTGCTTAAAAACCCTAATTGGACAAGAATAATTCTAGGGAGGACGAAAATGACCTAAATGTTCATCCAATGACACAAATGAACTTATTGGATGCACAAGATTGGTTAAAAATCCTAATTGGACAAGAATAAGCCTAGGGTGGACGAAAATGACCTAAATGTTTATCCAATGACACAAATGAACTTATTGGATGCACAAGAATGGTTAAAAACCCTAATTGGACAAGAATAAGCCTAGGGTGGACGAAAATGACATAAATGTTCATCCAATGACACAAATGAACTTATTGGATGCACAAGATTGCTTAAAAACCTTAATTGGACAAGAATAAGCCTAGGGAGGACGAAAATGACCTAAATGTTCATCCAATGACACAAATGCACCTATTGGATGCACAAGATTGGTTAAAAACCCTAATTGGACAAGTATAAGCCTAGGGAGGACGAAAATGACCTAAATGTTCATCCAATGACACAAACACACCTATTGGATGCACAAGATTGGTTAAAAACCCTAATTGGACAAGAATAAGCCTAGGGAGGACGAAAATGACCTAAATGTTCATCCAATGACACAAATGAACTTATTGGATGCACAAGATTGGTTAAAAAACCTAATTGGACAAGAATAAGCCTAGGGAGGACGAAAATGACCTAAATGTTCATCCAATGACACAAACACACCTATTGGATGCACAAGATTGGTTAGATATCTAATTGGACAAGAATAAGCCTAGGGAGGACGAAAATGACCTAAATGTTCACCCAATGACACAAATGAACTTATTGGATGCACAAGATTGGTTAAAAACCCTAATTGGACAAGAATAAGCCTAGGGAGGACGAAAATGACCTAAATGTTCATCCAATGACACAAACACACCTATTGGATGCACAAGATTGGTAAAAAACCCTAATTGGACAAGAATAAGCATAGGGAGGACGAAAATGACCTAAATGTTCATCAAATGACACAAACACACCTATTGGATGCACAAGATTGGTTAGAAACCCTTATTGGACAAGAATAAGCCTAGGGAGGACGAAAATGACCTAAATGTTAATCCAATGACACAAATGAACTTATTGGATGCACAAGATTGGTTAAAAACCCTAATTGGACAAGAATAAGCCTAGGGAGGAAGAAAATAACCTAAATGCTCATCAAATGACTAAACACACCTATTGGACGCACAAGATTGGTTAGAAACCCTAATTGCACAAGAATGAGCCTAGGAAGGACGAAAATGACCTAAATGTTCACCCAATGACACAAATGAACTTATTGGATGCACAAGATTGGTTAAAAACCCTAATTGGACAAGAATAAGCCTAGGGAGGACGAAAATGACCTAAATGTTCATCCAATGACACAAACACACCTATTGGATGCACAAGATTGGTTAGAAACCCTAATTGGACAAGAATAAGCCTAGGAAGGACGAAAATGACCTAAATGTTAATCCAATGACAAAATGAACTTATTGGATGCACAAGATTGGTTAAAAACCCTAATTGGACAAGAATAAGCCTAGGGAGGACGAAAATAACCTAAATGTTCATCCAATGACACAAACACACCTATTGGATGCACAAGATTGGTTAGAAACCCTAATTGGACAAGAATAAGCCTAGGGAGGACGAAAATGACCTAAATGTTAATCCAATGACACAAATGAACTTATTGGACGCAAAAGATTGGTTAAAAACCCTAATTGGACAAGAATAAGCCTAGGGAGGACGAAAATAACCTAAATGTTCATCAAATGACTAAACACACCTATTGGATGCACAAGATTGGTTAGAAACCCTAATTGGACAAGAATAAGCCTAGGGAGGACGAAAATGACCTAATGTTCACCCAATGACACAAATGAACTTATTGGATGCACAAGATTGGTTAAAAACCCTAATTGGACAAGAATAAGCCTAGGGAGGACGAAAATGACCTAAATGTTCATCCAATGACACAAACACACCTATTGGATGCACAAGATTGGTTAAAAACCCTAATTGGACAAGAATAAGCCTAGGGAGGATGAAAATGACCTAAATGTTCATCCAATGACACAAACACACCTAATGGATGCACAAGATTGGTTAAAAACCCTAATTGGACAAGAATAAGCCTAGGGAGGACGAAAATGACCTAAATGTTCATCCAATGACACAAATGAACTTATTGGATGCACAAGATTGGTTAGAAACCCTAATTGGACAAGAATAAGTTTAGGGAGGTCGAAAATGACCTAAATGTTCATCCAATGACACAAATGAACTTATTGGATGCACAAGATTGCTTAAAAACCCTAATTGGACAAGAATAAGCCTAGGGAGGACGAAAATGACCTAAATGTTCATCCAATGACACAAATGAACTTATTGGATGCACAAGATTGCTTAAAAACCCTAATTGGACAAGAATAAGCCTAGGGAGGACGAAAATGACCTAAATGTTCATCCAATGACACAAATACACCTATTGGATGCACAAGATTGGTTAGAAACCCTAATTGGACAAGAATAAGACAAGGGAGGACGAAAATGACCTAAATGTTCATCCAATGACACAAACACACTTATTGGATGCACAAGATTGGTTAAAAACCATAATTGGACAAGAATAAGCCTAGGGAGGACGAAAATGACCTAAATGTTCATCCAATGACACAAATGAACTTATTGGATGCACAAGATTGCTTAAAAACCCTAATTGGACAAGAATAAGCCTAGGGAGGACGAAAATGACCTAAATGTTCATCCAATGACACAAATGAACTTATTGGATGCACAAGATTGCTTAAAAACCCTAATTGGACAAGAATAAGCCTAGGGAGGACGAAAATGACCTAAATGTTCATCCAATGACACAAATGAACTTATTGGATGCACTAGATTGCTTAAAACCCTAATTGGACAAGAATAAGACTAGGGAGGACGAAAATGACCTAAATGTTCATCCAATGACACAAACACACCTATTGGATGCACAAGATTGGTTAGAAACCCTAATTGAAAAAGAATAAGCCTAGGGAGGACGAAAATGACCTAAATGTTCATCCAATGACACAAATGAACTTATTAGATGCACAAGATTGGTTAGAAACAGTAATTTGACAAGAATAAGCCTAGGGAGGACGACAATGACCTAAATGTTCATCCAATGACACAAATGAACTTATTGGATGCACAAGATTGCTTAAAAACCCTAATTGGACAAGAATAAGCCTAGGGAGGACGAAAATGACCTAAATGTTCATCCAATGACACAAATGAACTTATTGGATGCACAAGATTGCTTATAAACCCTAATTGGACAAGAATAAGACTAGGGAGGACGAAAATGACCTAAATGTTCATCCAATGACACAAACACACCTATTGGATGCACAAGATTGGTTAGAAACCCTAATTGAAAAAGAATAAGCCTAGGGAGGACGAAAATGACCTAAATGTTCATCCAATGACACAAATGAACTTATTAGATGCACAAGATTAGTTAGAAACCGTAATTGGACAAGAATAAGCCTAGGGAGGACGAAAATGACCTAAATGTTCATCCAATGACACAAATGAACTTATTGGATGCACAAGATTGCTTAAAAACCCTAATTGGACAAGAATAAGCCTAGGGAGGACGAAAATGACCTAAATGTTCATCCAATGACACAAATGAACTTATTAGATGCACAAGATTGGTTAGAAACCGTAATTGGACAAGAATAAGCCGGGAGGACGAAAATGACCTAAATGTTCATCCAATGACACAAATGAACTTATTGGATGCACAAGATTGCTTAAAAACCCTACTTGGACAAGAATAAGCCTAGGGGGGACGAAAATGACCTAAATGTTCATCCAATGACACAAATGAACTTATTGGATGCACAAGATTGCTTAAAAACCCTAATTGGACAAGAATAAGCCTAGGGAGGACGAAAATGACCTAAATGTTCATCCAATGACACAAATGAACTTATTGGATGCACAAGATTGCTTAAAAATCCTAATTAGACAAGAATAAGCCTAGGGAGGACGAAAATGACCTAAATGTTCATCCAATGACACAAATACATCTATTGGATACACAAGATTAGTTAGAAACCCTAATTGGACAAGAATAAACCTAGGGAGGACGAAAATGACCTAAATGTTGATCCAATGACACAAACACACCTATTGGATGCCCAAGATTGGTTAAAAACCCTAATTGGACAAGAATAAGCCTAGGGAGGACGAAAATGACCTAAATGTTCATCCAATGACACAAATGAACTTATTAGATGCACAAGATTGGTTAGAAACCGTAATTGGACAAGAATAAGCCGGGAGGACGAAAATGACCTAAATGTTCATCCAATGACACAAATGAACTTATTGGATGCACAAGATTGCTTAAAAACCCTAATTGGACAAGAATAAGCCTAGGGGGGGACGAAAATGACCTAAATGTTCATCCAATGACACAAATGAACTTATTGGATGCACAAGATTGCTTAAAAACACTAATTGGACAAGAATAAGCCTAGGGAGGACGAAAATGACCTAAATGTTCATCCAATGACACAAATGAACTTATTGGATGCACAAGATTGCTTAAAAACCCTAATTGGACAAGAATAAGCCTAGGGAGGACGAAAATGACCTAAATGTTCATCCAATGACACAAATGAACTTATTGGATGCACAAGATTGCTTAAAACCCTAATTGGACAAGAATAAGACTAGGGAGGACGAAAATGACCTAAATGTTCTTCCAATGACACAAATACACCTATTGGATGCAAAAGATTGGTTAGAAACCCTAATTGGACAAGAATAAGCCTAGGGAGGACGAAAATGACCTTAATGTTCATCCAATGACACAAATGAACTTATGGGATGCACAAGATTGGTTAAAAACCCTAATTGGACAAGAATAAGCCTAGGGAGGACGAAAATGACCTAAATGTTCATCCAATGACACAAATGAACTTATTAGATGCACAAGATTGGTTAGAAACCGTAATAGGACAAGAATAAGCCTAGGGAGGACGAAAATGACCTAAATGTTCATCCAATGACACAAATAAACTTATTGGATGCACATGATTGCTTATAAACCGTAATTGGACAAGAATAAGCCTAGGGAGGACGAAAATGACCTAAATGTTCATCCAATGACACAAATGAACTTATTGGATGCACAAGATTGCTTAAAAACCCTAATTGAACAAGAATAAGCCTAGGGAGGAAGAAAATGACCTAAATGTTCATCCAATGACACAAATGAACTTATTGGATGCACAAGATTGCTTAAAACCCTATTTGGACAAGAATAAGACTAGGGAGGACGAAAATGACCTAAATGTTCATCCAATGACACAAACACATCTATTGGACGCACAAGATTGGTTAGAAACCCTAATTGAACAAGAATAAGCCTAGGGAGGACGAAAATTACTTAAATATTAATCCAATGACACAAATGAACTTATTGGATGCACAAGATTGCATAAAACCCTAATTCGACAAGAATAAGACTAGGGAGGACGAAAATGACCTAAATGTTCATCCAATGACACAAACACACCTATTGGATGCACAAGATTGGTTAAAAACCCTAATTGGACAACAATAAGCCTAGGGAGGATGAAAATGACCTAAATGTTCATCTAATGACACAAACACATCTATTGGATGCTCAAGATTGGTTAAAAACCCTAATTGCACAAAACTAAGCCTAGTGAGGACGAAAATAACCTAAATGTTCATCCAACAACACAAATGATCTTATTGGATGCACAAGATTGCTTAAAACCCTAATTGGACAAGAATAAGACTAGGGAGGACGAAAATGACCTAAATGTTCATCCAATGACACAAACACACCTATTGGATGCACAAGATTGGTTAGAAACCCTAATTGAACAAGAATAAGCCTAGGGAGGACGAAATTGACCTAAATGTTCATCCAATGACACAAATGAACTTATTGGATGCACAAGATTGCTTAAAAACCCTAATTGGACAAGAATAAGCCTAGGGAGGACGAAAATGACCTAAAGGTTCATCCAATGACACAAATGAACTTATTGGATGCACAAGATTGGTTAAAAACCCTAATTGGACAAGAATAAGCCTAGGGAGGACGAAAATGACCTAAATGTTCATCCAATGACACAAATACACCTATTGGATGCTCAAGATTGGTTAAAAACCCTAATTGGACAAGAATAAGCCTGGGGAGGACGAAAATGACCTAAATGTTCATCCAATGACACAAACGAACTTATTGGATGTACAAGATTGCTTAAAAACTCTAATTGGACAAGAATAAGCCTAGGGAGGACGGAAATGACCTAAATGTTCATCCAATGACACAAACACACCTATTGGATGCACAAGATTGGTTAGAAACCCTAATTGAACAAGAATAAGCCTAGGGAGGACGAAAATAGCATAAATGTTCATCCAATGACACAAACACACCTATTGGATGCACAAGATTGGTTAAAAACCCTAATTGCACAAAACTAAGCCTAGTGAGGAAGAAAATAACCTAAATGTTCTTCCAATGACACAAATGAACTTATTGGATGCACAAGATTGCTTAAAACCCTAATTGGACAAGAATAAGACTAGGGAGGACGAAAATGACCTAAATGTTCATCCAATGACACAAACACACCTATTGGATGCACAAGATTGGTTAGAAACCCTAATTGAACAAGAATAAGCCTAGGGAGGACGAAAATAGCCTAAATGTTCATCCAATGACACAAACACACCTATGTGATGCACAAGATTGGTTAAAAACCCTAATTGAACAAGAATAAGCCTAGGGAGGACCAAAATGACCTAAATGTTCATCCAATGAAACAAATGAACTTATTGGATTCACAAGATTGCTTAAAAACCCTAATTGGACAAGAATAAGCCTAGGGAGGACGAAAATGACCTAAATGTTCATCCGATGACACAAACACACCTATTGGATGAACAAGATTGGTAAAAACCCTAACTGGACAAGAATAAGCCTAGGGAGGACGAAAATGACTTAAATCTTAATCCAATGACACAAATGAACTTATTGGATGCACAAGATTGCTTAAAACCCTAATTGGATAAGAATAAGCCTTAAGAGGACGAAAATGACCTAAATGTTCATCAAATGACACAAACACACTTATTGGATGCACAAGATTGGCTTAAATCCCTAATTGGACAAGAATAAGACTAGGGAGGACGAAAATGACCTAAATGTTCATCCAATGACACAAACACACCTATTGGATGCACAAGATTGGTTAAAAACCCTAATTGGACAACAATAAGCCTAGGGAGGATGAAAATGACCTAAATGTTCATCTAATGACAGAAACACACCTATTGGATGCACAAGACTGGTTAAAAACCCTAATTGCACAAAACTAAGCCTAGTGAGGACGAAAATAACCTAAATGTTCATCCAATGACACAAATGAACTTATTAGATGCACAAGATTGCTTAAAACCCTAATTGGACAAGAATAAGACTAGGGAGGACGAAAATGACCTAAATGTTCATCCAATGAAACAAATGAACTTATTGGATTCACAAGATTGCTTAAAAACCCTAATTGGACAAGAATAAGCCTAGGGAGGACGAAAATGACCTAAATGTTCATCCAATGACACAAATGAACTTATTGGATGCACAAGATTGGTTAAAACCCTAATTGGACAAGAATAAGCCTTGGGAGGACGAAAATGACCTAAATTTTCATCCAATGACACAAATGAACTTATTGGAGGCACAAGAATGGTTAAAAACCCTAATTGGACTAGAATAAGCCTAGGGTGGACGAAAATGACCTAAATGTTTATCCAATGACACAAATGAACTTATTGGATGCACAAGATTGGTTAAAAACCCTAATTGGACAAGAATAAGCCTAGGGAGGACAAAAATGACCTAAATGTTCATCCAATGACACAAACACACCTATTGGATGTACAAGATTGGTTAAAAACCCTAATTGGACAAGAATAAGCCTAGGGAGGACGAAAATGACCTAAATGTTCATCCAATGACACAAATGAACTTATTGGATGCACAAGATTGCTTAAAAACCCTAATTGGACAAGAATAAGCCTAGGGAGGACGAAAATGACCTAAATGTTCATCCAATGACACAAACACACCTATTGGATGCACAAGATTGGTTAAAAACCCTAATTGGACAAGAATAAGCCTTGGGAGGACGAAAATGACCTAAATGTTCATCCAATGACACAAATGAACTTATTAGATGCACAAGATTGGTTAAAAACCTTAGTTGGACAAGAATAAGCCTAGGGAGGACGAAAATGACCTAAATGTTCATCCAATGACACAAATGAACTTATTGGATGCACAAGATTGCTTAAAAACCCTAATTGGACAAGAATAAGCCTAGGGAGGACGAAAATGACCTAAATGTTCATCCAATGACACAAATACAACTATTTGATGCACAAGATTGGTTAGAAACACTAATTGGACAAGAATAAGCCTAGGTAGGACGAAAATGACCTAAATGTTCATCCAATGACACAAACACACCTATTGGATGCACAAGATTGGTTAAAAACCCTAATTGGACAAGAATAAGCCTAGGGAGGACGAAAATGACCTAAATGTTCATCCAATGACACAAATGAACTTATTGGATGCACAAGATTGGTTAAAAACCCTAATTGGACAAGAATAAGCCTAGGGAGGACGAAAATGACCTAAATGTCCATCCAATGACACAAACACACCTATTGGATGAACAAGATTGGTTAGAAACCCTAATTGGACAAGAATAAGCCTTGGGAGGACGAAAATGACCTAAATGTTAATCCAATGACACAAATGAACTTATTGGATGCACAAGATTGGTTAAAAACCCTAATTGGACAAGAATAAGCCTAGGGTGGACGAAAATGACCTAAATGTTTATCCAATGACACAAATGAACTTATTGGATGCACTAGATTGGTTAAAAACCCTAATTGGACAAGAATAAGCCTAGGGAGAACGAAAATGACCTAAATGTTCATCCAATGACACAAACACACCTATTGGATGCACAAGATTGGTTAAAAACCCTAATTGGACAAGAATAAGCCTAGGGAGGACGAAAATGACCTAAATGTTCATCCAATGACACAAATGAACTTATTGGATGCACAAGATTGGTTAGAAACCCTAATTGGAGAAGAATAAGCCTAGGGAGGACGAAAATGACCTAAATGTTCATCCAATGACACAAATGAACTTATTGGATGCACAAGATTGCTTATAAACCCTAATTGGACAAGAATAAGCCTAGGGAGGACGAAAAATGACCTAAATGTTCATCCAATGACACAAATGAACTTATTGGATGCACAAGATTGCTTAAAACCCTAATTGGACAAGAATAAGACTAGGGGGGACGAAAATGACCTAAATGTTCATCCAATGACACAAACACACCTATTGGATGCACAAGATTGGTTAAAAACCCTAATTGGACAAGAATAAGCCTAGGGAGGACGAAAATGACCTAAATGTTCATCCAATGACACAAACACTCGTATTGGGTGCACACGATTGGTTAAAAACCCTAATTTGACAAGAATAAGCCTAGGGAGGACGAAAATGACCTAACTATTCATCCAATGACACAAATGAACTTATTGGATGCACAAGAATGGTTAAAAACCCTAATTGGAAAATAATAAGCCTAGGGAGGACGAAAATGACCTAAATGTTCATCCAATGACACAAACACACCTATTGGATGGACAAGATTGGTTAGAAACCCTAATTGGACAAGAATAAGCCTAGGGAGGACGAAAATGACCTAAATGTTAATCCAATGACACAAATGAACTTATTGGATGCACAAGATTGGTTAAAAACCCTAATTGGACTAGAATAAGCCTAGGGAGGTCGAAAATGACCTAAATGTTCATCCAATGACACAAACACACCTATTGGATGCACAAGATTGGTTAAAAACCCTAATTGGACAAGAATAAGCCTAGGGAGGACGAAAATGACCTAAATGTTCATCCAATGACACAAACACACCTATTGGATGCACAAGATTGGTTAAAAACACTAATTGGACTACAATAAGCCTTGGGAGGACGAAAATGACCTAAATGTTCATCCAATGACACAAATGAACTTATTGGATGCACAAGATTGGTTAAAAACCCTAATTGGACAAGAATAAGCCTAGGGTGGACGAAAATGACCTAAATGTTTATCCAATGACACAAATGAACTTATTGGATGGACAAGATTGGTTAAAAACCCTAATTGGACAAGAATAAGCCTAGGGAGGACTAAAATGACCTAAATGTTCATCCAATGACACAAACACACCTATTGGATGAACAAGATTGGTTAAAAACCCTAATTGGACAAGAATAAGCCTCAGGAGGACGAAAATGACCTAAATGTTCATCCAATGACACAAACACACCTATTGGATGCACAAGATTGGTTAAAAACCCTAATTGGACAAGAATAAGCCTAGGGAGGACGAAAATGACCTAAATGTTCATCCAATGACACAAACACACCTATTGGATGCACAAGATTGGTTAAAAACCCTAATTGGACAAGAATAAGCCTAGGGAGGACGAAAATGACGTAAATGTTCATCCAATGACACAAATGAACTTATTGGATGCACAAGATAGCTTAAAAACCCTAATTGGACAAGAATAAGCCTAGGGAGGACGAAAATGACCTAAATGTTCATCCAATGACACAAATAAACCTATTGGATGCAGAAGATTGGTTAGAAACCCTAATTGGACAAGAATAAGCCTAGGGTGGACGAAAATGACCTAAATGTTTATCCAATGACACAAATTAACTTATTGGATGCACAAGATTGGTTAAAAACCCTAATTGGACAAGAATAAGCCTAGGGAGGACGAAAATGACCTAAATGTTCATCCAATGACACAAACACACCTATTGGATGCACAAGATTGGTTAAAAACCCTAATTGGACAAGAATAAGCCTAGGGAGGACGAAAATGACGTAAATGTTCATCCAATGACACAAACACACCTATTGGATGCACAAGATTGGTTAAAAACCCTAATTGGACAAGAATAAGCCTAGGAGGACGAAAATGACGTAAATGTTCATCCAATGACACAAATGAACTTATTGGATGCACAAGATTGCATAAAAACCCTAATTGGACAAGAATAAGCCTAGGGAGGACGAAAATGACCTAAATGTTCATCCAATGACACAAATACACCTATTGGATGCAAAAGATTGGTTAGAAACCCTAATTTGACAAGAATAAGCCTAGGGAGGACGAAAATGACCTAAATGTTCATCCAATGACACAAACACACCTATTGGATGCACAAGATTGGTTAAAAACCCTAATTGGACAAGAATAAGCCTAGGGAGGACGAAAATGACCTAAATGTTCATCCAATGACACAAATACACCTATTGGATGCACAAGATTGGTTAAAAACCCTAATTGGACAAGAATAAGCCTAGGGAGGACGAAAATGACCTAAATGTTCATCCAATGACACAAATACACCTATTGGATGCACAAGATTAATTAAAAACCCTAATTGGACAATAATATGCCTAGGGAGGACGAAAATGACCTAAATGTTCATCCAATGACACAAATGAACTTATTGGATGCACAAGATTGCTTAAAAACCCTAATTGGACAAGAATAAGCCTAGGGAGGACGAAAATGACCTAAATGTTCATCCAATGACACAAACACACCTATTGGATACACAAGATTGGTTAAAAACCCTAATTGGACAAGAATAAGCCTAGGGAGGATGAAAATGACCTAAATGTTCATCCAATGACACAAATTAACTTATTGGATGCACAAGATTGCTTAAAAACCCTAATTGGACAAGAATAAGACTAGGGAGGAAAAAAATGACCTAAATGTTCATCCAATGACACAAACACACCTATTGGATGCACAAGATTGGTTAAAAACCCTAATTGGACAAGAATAAGCCTAGGGAGGACGAAAATGACCTAAATGTTCATCCAATGACACAAATACACCTATTGGATGCACAAGATTGGTTAAAAACCCTAATTGGACAAGAATAAGCCTAGTGAGGACGAAAATGACCTAAATGTTCATCCAATAACACAAATGAACTTATTGGATGCACAAGATTGCTTAAAAACCCTAATTAGACAAGAATAAGCCTAGGGAGGACGAAAATGACCTAAATGTTCATCCAATGACACAAATACACCTATTGGATGCACAAGATTGGTTAGAAACCCTAATTTGACAAGAATAAGCCTAGGGAGGACGAAAATGACCTAAATGTTCATCCAATGACACAAATACACCTATTGGATGCACAAGATTGGTTAAAAACCCTAATTGGACAAGAATAAGCCTAGGGAGGACGAAAATGACCTAAATGTTCATCCAATGACACAAATGAACTTATTGGATGTACAAGATTGCTTAAAAACCCTAATTGGACAAGAATAAGCCTAGGGGGGACGAAAATGACCTAAATGTTCATCCAATGACACAAATACACCTATTGGATGCACAAGATTGGTAAAAAACCCTAATTGGACAAGAATAAGCCTAGGGAGGACGAAAATGACCTAAATGTTCATCCAATGACACAAATACACCTATTGGATGCACAAGATTGGTTAGAAACCCTAATTGGACAAGAATAAGCCTAGGGAGGACGAAGATGACCTAAATGTTCAACCAATGACACAAACACACCTATTGGATGCACAAGATTGCTTAAAAACCCTAATTGGACAAGAATAAGCCATGGGAGGACGAAACTGACCTAAATGTTCATCCAATGACACAAATGAACTTATTGGATGCACAAGATTGCTTAAAAACCCTAATTGGACAAGAATAAGCCTAGGGAGGACGAAAATGACCTAAATGTTCATCCAATGACACAAATACACCTATTGGATGCACAAGATTGGTTAAAAACCCTAATTGGACAAGAATAAGCCTAGGGAGGACGAAAATGACCTAAATGTTCATCCAATGACACTAATACACCTATTGGATGCACAAGATTGGTTAAAAACCCTAATTGGACAAGAATAAGCATAGGGAGGACGAAAATGACCTAAATGTTCATCAAGTGACACAAATGAACTTATTGGATGCACAAGATTGCTTAAAAACCCTAATTGGACAAGAATAAGCCTAGGGAGGACGAAAATGACCTAAATGTTCATCCAATGACACAAATACACCTATTGGATGCACAAGATTGGTTAAAAACCCTAATTGGACAAGAATAAGCCTAGGGAGGACGAAAATGACCTAAATGTTCATCCAATGACACAAATACACCTATTGGATGCACAAGATTGGTTAAAAACCCTAATTGGACAAGAATATGCCTAGGGAGGACGAAAATGACCTAAATGTTCATCCAATGACACAAATACACCTATTGGATGCACAAGATTGGTTAGAAACCCTAATTGGACAAGAATAAGCCTAGGGAGGACGAAAATGACCTATATGTTCATCCAATAACACAAATGAACTTATTGGATGCACAAGATTGCTTAAAAACCCTAATTAGACAAGAATAAGCCTAGGGAGGACGAAAATGACCTAAATGTTCATCCAATGACACAAATACACCTATTGGATGCACAAGATTGGTTAGAAACCCTAATTGGACAAGAATAAGCCTAGGGAGTACGAAAATGACCTAAATGTTCATCCAATGACACAAACACACCTATTGGATGCAAAAGATTGGTTAAAAACCCTAATTGGACAAGAATAAGCCTAGGGAGGACGAAAATGACCTAAATGTTCATCCAATGACACAAATGAACTTATTGGATGCACAAGATTGGTTAAAAACCCTAATTGGACAAGAATAAGCCTAGGGAGGACGAAAATGACCTAAATGTCCGTCCAATGAGACAAACACACCTATTGGATGCGCAAGATTGCATAAAAACCATAATTGGACAAGAATAAGACTAGGGAGGACGAAAATGACCTAAATGTTCCTCCAATGACACAAATGAACTTATTGGATGCACAAGATTGGTTAAAAACCCTAATTGGACAAGAATAAGCCAAGGGAGGACGAAAATGACCTAAATGTTCCTCCAATGACACAAATGAACTTATTAGATGCACAAGGTTGGTTAAAAACCCTAATTGGACAAGAATAAGCCTAGAGAGGACGAAAATGACCTAAATGTTCAACCAATGACACAAATGAACTTATTGGATGCACATGGTTGGTTAAAAACCCTAATTGCACAAGAATAAGCCTAGAGAGGACGAAAATGACCTAAATGTTCATCCAATGACACAAACACACCTATTGGATGCACAAGATTGAATAAAATCCCTAATTGGACAAGAATAAGAGTAGGGAGGACGAAAATGACCTAAATATTCCTCCAATGACACAAACACGCCTATTGGATGCACAAGATTGGTTAAAAACCCTAATTGGACAAGAATAAGCCTAGGGAAGACGAAAATGACCTAAATGTTCGTCCAATGACACAAACACACCTATTGGATGCACAAGATTGCATAAAAACCCTAATTGGACAAGAATAAGACTAGGGAGGACAAAAATGACCTAAATGTTCCTCCAATGACACAAATGAACTTATTGGATGCACAAGATTGGCTAAAAACCCTAATTGGACTAGAATAAGCCTAGGGAGGACGAAAATGACCTAAATGTTCATCCAATGACACAAATGAACTTATTGGATGCACAAGATTGGTTAAAAACCCTAATTGGACAAGAATAAGCCTAGGGAGGACGAAAATGACCTAAATGTTCAACCAATGACACAAACACACCTATTGGATGCACAAGATTGCATAAAAACCCTAATTGGACAAGAATAAGACTAGGGAGGACGAAAATGACCCAAATGTTCAACCAATGACACAAATGAACTTATTGGATGCACAAGATTGGTTAAAAACCCTAATTGGACAAGAACAAGCCTAGGGAGGACGAATATGACCTAAATGTTTGTCCAATGACACAAACACACCTATTGGATGCACAAGATTGCATAAAAACCCTAATTGGACAAGAATAAGACTAGGGAGGACAAAAATGACCTAAATGTTCCTCTAATGACACAAACACACCTATTGGATGCACAAGATTGCATAAAAACCCTAATTGGACAAGAATAAGACTAGGGAGGACGAAAATGACATAAATGTTCATCCAATAACACAAATGAACTTATTGGATGCACAAGATTGGTTAAAAACCCTAATTGGACAAGAATAAGCCTAGGGAGGACGAAAATGACCTAAATGTTCATCCAATGACACAAATGAACTTATTGGATGCACAAGATTGGTTAAAAACCCTAATTGGACAAGAATAAGCCTAGGGAGGACGAAAATGACCTAAATGTTCATCCAATGACACAAATGAACTTATTGGATGCACAAGATTGGTTAAAAACCCTAATTGGACAAGAATAAGCCTAGGGAGGACGAAAATGACCTAAATGTTCATCCAATGACGCAAACACACCTATTGGATGCACAAGACTGGTTAGCAACCCTAATTGGACAAGAATAAGCCTAGGGAGGACGAAAATGACCTAAATGTTCATCCAATAACACAAACACGCCTATTGGATGCACAAGATTGGTTAAAAACCCTAATTGGACAAGAATAAGCCTAGGGTGGACGAAAATGACCTAAATGTTTATCCAATGACACAAATGAACTTATTGGATGCACAAGATTGGTTAAAAACCCTAATTGGACAAGAATAAGCCTAGGGAGGACGAAAATGACCTAAATGTTCATCCAATGACACAAACACACCTATTGGATGCAAAAGATTGGTTAAAAACCCTAATTGAACAAGAATAAGCCTAGGGAGTACGAAAATGACCTAAATGTTCATCCAATGACACAAATACACCTATTGGATGCACAAGATTGGTTAGAAACCCTAATTGAACAAGAATAAGCCTAGGGAGTACGAAAATGACCTAAATGTTCATCCAATGACACAAACACACCTAATGGATGCACAAGATTGGTTAAAAACCCTAATTGGACAAGAATAAGCCTTGGGAGGACGAAAATGACCTAAATGTTCATCCAATGACACAAATGAACTTATTGGATGCACAAGATTGGTTAAAAACCCTAATTGGACAAGAATAAGCCTAGGGTGGACGAAAATGACCTAAATGTTTATCCAATGACACAAATGAACTTATTGGATGCACAAGATTGGTTAAAAACCCTAATTGGACAAGAATAAGCCTAGGGAGGACGAAAATGACCTAAATGTTCAACTAATGACACAAATGAACTTATTGGATGCACAAGATTGCTTAAAAACCCTAATTGGACAAGAATAAGCCTGGGGAGGACGAAAATGACCTAAATGTTCATCCAATGACACAAATGAACTTAATGGATGCACAAGATTGGTTAAAAACCCTAATTGGACAAGAATAAGCCTAGGGTGGACGAAAATGACCTAAATGATTATCCAATGACACAAATGAACTTATTGGATGCACAAGATTGGTTAAAAACCCTAATTGGACAACAATAAGCCTAGGGAGGATGAAAATGACCTAAATGTTCATCCAATGACACAAACACACCTATTGGATGCACAAGATTGGTTAAAAACCCTAATTGGACAAGAATAAGCCTAGGGAGGACGAAAATGACCTAAATGTTCATCCAATGACACAAATGAACTTATTGGATGCACAAGATTGCTTAAAAACCCTAATTGAACAAGAATAAGCCTAGGGAGGACGAAAATGACCTAAATGTTCATCCAATGACACAAATGAACTTATTGGATGCACAAGATTGCTTATAAACCCTAATTGGACAAGAATAAGCCTAGGGAGGACGAAAATGACGTAAATGTTCATCCAATGACACAAATGAACTTATTGGATGCACAAGATTGCTTAAAAACCCTAGTTGGACAAGAATAAGCCTAGGGAGGACGAAAATGACCTAAATGTTCATCCAATGACACAAACACACCTATTGGATGCACAAGATTGGTTAAAAACCCTAATTGGACAAGAATAAGCCTAGGGAGGACGAAAATGACCTAAATGTTCATCCAATGACACAAATGAACTTATTGGATGCACAAGATTGCTTATAAACCCTAATTGGACAAGAATAAGCCTAGGGAGGACGAAAATGACCTAAATGTTCATCCAATGACACAAACACAGCTATTGGATGCACAAGATTGGTTAAAATCCCTAATTGGACAAGAATAAGCCTAGGGAGGACGAAAATGACCTAAATGTTCATCCAATGACACAAACACACCTATTGGATGCACAAGATTGGTTAAAAACCCTAACTGGACAAGAATAAGCCTAGGGAGAACGAAAATGACTTAAATCTTAATCCAATGACACAAATGAACTTATTGGATGCACAAGATTGCTTAAAACCCTAATTGGATAAGAATAAGCCTTGGGAGGTCGAAAATGACCTAAATGTTCATCGAATGACACAAACACACCTATTGGATGCACAAGATTGGCTTAAAACCCTAATTGGACAAGAATAAGACTAGAGAGGACGAAAATGACCTAAATGTTCATCCAATGACACAAACACACCTATTGGATGCACAAGATTGCTTAAAAACCCTAATTGGACAAGAATAAGCCTAGGGAGGACGAAAATGACCTAAATGTTTATCCAATGACATAAATGAACTTATTGGATGCACAAGATTGCTTAAAAACCCTAATTGGACAAGAATAAGCCTAGGGAGGACGAAAATGACCTAAATGTTCATCCAATGACACAAATACACCTATTGGATGCACAAGATTGGTTAAAAACCCTAATTGGACAAGAATAAGCCTGGGGAGGACGAAAATGACCTAAATGTTCATCCAATGACACAAATGAACTTATTGGATGTACAAGATTGCTTAAAAACTCTAATTGGACAAGAATAAGCCTAGGGAGGACGGAAATGACCTAAATGTTCATCCAATGACACAAACACACCTATTGGATGCACAAGATTGGTTAGAAACCCTAATTGAACAAGAATAAGCCTAGGGAGGACGAAAAGGACCTAAATGTTCATCCAATGACAAACACACCTATTGGATGCACAAGATTGGTTAAAAACCCTAATTGGACAAGAATAAGCCTAGGGAGGACGAAAACGACCTAAATGTTCATCCAATAACACAAATGAACTTATTGGATGCACAAGATTGCTTAAAAACCTTAATTAGACAAGAATAAGCCTAGGGAGGACGAAAATGACCTAAATGTTCATCCAATGACACAAATACACCTATTGGATGCACAAGATTGGTTAGAAACCCTAATTGGACAAGAATAAGCCTAGGGAGTACGAAAATGACCCATATGTTCATCCAATGACACAAACACACCTATTGGATGCACAAGATTGGTTAAAAACCCTAATTGGACAAGAATAAGCCTAGGGAGGACGAAAATGACCTAAATGTTCATCCAATGACACAAATGAACTTATTGGATGCACAAGATTGGTTAAAAACCCTAATTGGACAAGAATAAGCCTAGGGAGGACGAAAATGACCTAAATGGTCATCCAATGACACAAATGAATTTATTGGATGCACAAGATTGCTTAAAAACCCTAATTAGACAAGAATAAGCCTAGGAAGGACGAAAATGACCTAAATGTTCATCCAATGACACAAATACACCTATTGGATGCACAAGATTGGTTAGAAACCCTAATTGGACAAGAATAAGCCTAGGGAGTACGAAAATGACCTAAATGTTCATCCAATGACACAAACACACCTATTGGATGCACAAGATTGGTTAGAAACCCTAATTGGACAAGAATAAGCCTAGGGAGGACGAAAATGACCTAAATAATCAACCAATGACACAAATACACCTATTGGATGCACAAGATTGCTTAAAAACCCTAATTGGACAAGAATAAGCCTGGGGAGGACGAAAATGACCTAAATGTTCACCCAATGACACAAATGAACTTATTTGATGTACAAGATTGCTTAAAAACTCTAATTGGACAAGAATAAGCCTAGGGAGGACGAAAATGACCTAAATGTTCATCCAATGACACAAACACACCTATTGGATGCACAAGATTGGTTAGAAACCCTAATTGAACAAGAATAAGCCTAGGGAGGACGAAAATAGCCTAAATGTTCATCCAATGACACAAACACACCTATTGGATGCACAAGATTGGTTAAAAACCCTAATTGGACAAGAATAAGCATAGGGAGGACGAAAACGACCTAAATGTTCATCCAATAACACAAATGAACTTATTGGATGCACAAGATTGCTTAAAAACCCTAATTAGACAAGAATAAGCCTAGGGAGGACGAAAATGACCTAAATGTTCATCCAATGACACAAATACACCTATTGGATGCACAAGATTGGTTAGAAACCCTAATTGGACAAGAATAAGCCTAGGGAG
>JBBPBR010000559.1:0-82597 GCA_037974775.1 Cicer pinnatifidum | reverse complement strand
TTATTCTTGTCTAATTAGGGTTTTTAAGCAATCTTGTGCACCCAATAAGTTCATTTGTGTCATTGGATGAAAATTTAGGTCATTTTCGTCCTCCCTAGGCTTATTCTTGTCTAATTAGGGTTTTTAACCAATCTTGTGCCTCCAATAAGTTCATTTGTGTCATTGGATGAACATTTAGGTCATTTTCGTCCTCCCAAGGCTTATTCTTGTCCAATTAGGGTTTTTAAGCAATCTTGTCCATCCAATAAGTTCATTTGTGTCATTGGATGAACATTTAGGTCATTTACGTCCTCCCTAGGCTTATTCTTGTCCAATTAGGGTTTTTAAGCAATCTTGTGAATCCAATAAGTTCGTTTGTTTCATTTGATGAACATTTAGGTCATTTTCGTCCTCCCTAGGCTTATTCTTGTTCAATTAGGGTTTCTAACCAATCTTGTGCATCCAATAGGTGTGTTTGTGTCATTGGATGAACATTTAGGTCATTTTCGTCCTCCCTAGTCTTATTCTTGTCCAATTAGGGTTTTAAGCAATCTTGTGCATCCAATAAGTTCATTTGTGTCATTGGAAGAACATTTAGGTTATTTTCTTCCTCACTAGGCTTAGTTTTGTGCAATTAGGTTTTTTAACCAATCTTGTGCATCCAATAGGTGTGTTTGTGTCATTGGATGAACATTTAGGTCATTTTCGTCCTCCCTAGGCTTATTCTAGTCCAATTAGGGTTTTTAAGCAATCTTGTGCATCCAATAAGTTCATTTGTGTCATTGGATGAACATTTAGGTCATTTTCGTCCTCCCTAGGCTTATTCTTGTCCAATTAGGGTTTTTAACCAATCTTGTGCATCCAATAGGTGTATTTGTGTCATTGGATGAACATTTAGGTCATTTTCGTCCTCCATAGGCTTATTCTTGTCCAATTAGAGTTTTTAAGCAATCTTGTGCATCGAATAAGTTCATTTGTGTCATTGGATGAACATTTAGGTCATTTTCGTCCTCCCTAGGCTTATTCTTGTCCAATTAAGGTTTTTAACCAATCTTGTGCATCCAATAAGTTCTTTTGTGTCATTGGATGAACATTTAGGTCATTTTCGTCCTCCCTAGGCTTATTATTGTCCAATTAGGGTTTTTAACCAATCTTGTGCATCCAATAGGTGTGTTTGTGTCATTGGATGAACATTTAGGTCATTTTCGTCCTCCCTAGGCTTATTCTTGTCCAATTAGGGTTTTTAACCAATCTTGTGCATCCAATAAGTTCATTTGTGTCATTGGATAAACATTTAGGTCATTTTCGTCCACCCTAGGCTTATTCTTGTCCAATTAGGGTTTTTAACCAATCTTGTGCATCCAATAGGTGTGTTTGTGTCATTGGATGAACATTTAGGTCAGTTTCGTCCTCCCTAGGCTTATTCTTGTCCAATTAGGGTTTCTAACGAATCTTGTCCATCCAATAGGTGTATTTGTGTCATTGGATGGACATATAGGTCATTTTCGTCCTCTCTAGGCATATTCTTGTCCAATTATGGTTTTTAACCAATCTTGTGCATCCAATAGGTGTATTTGTGTCATTGGATGGACATTTAGGTCATTTTCGTCCTCCCTAGGCTTATTCTTGTCCAATTAGGGTTTTTAAGCAATCTTGTGCATCCAATAAGTTCATTTGTGTCATTGGATGAACATTTAGGTCATTTTCGTCCTCCCTAGGCTTATTCTTGTCCAATTAGGGTTTTTAACCAATCTTGTGCTTCCAATAAGTTCATTTGTGTCATTGGATGAACATTTAGGTCATTTTCGTCCTCCCTAGGCTTATTCTTGTCCAATTAGTGTTTTTAACCAATCTTGTGCATCCAATAGGTGTGTTTGTGTCATTGGATGAACATTTAGGTCAGTTTCGTCCTCCCTAGGCTTATTCTTGTCCAATTAGGGTTTCTAACGAATCTTCTGCATCCAATAGGTGTATTTGTGTCATTGGATGGACATTTAGGTCATTTTCGTCCTCCCTAGGCTTATTCTTATCCAATTAGGGTTTTTAAGCAATCTTGTGCATCCAATAAGTTCATTTGTGTCATTGGATGAACATTTAGGTCATTTTCGTCCTCCCTAGGCTTATTCTTGTCCAATTAGGGTTTTTAACCAATCTTGTGCATCCAATAAGTTCATTTGTGTCATTGGATGAACATTTAGGTCATTTTCGTCCTCCCTAGGCTTATTCTTGTCCAATTAGGGTTTTTAACCAATCTTGTGCATCCAATAAGTTCATTTGTGTCATTGGATGAACATTTAGGTCATTTTCGTCCTCCCTAGGCTTATTCTTGTCCAATTAGGCTTTTTAGCCAATCTTGTGCATCTAATAAGTTCATTTGTGTCATTGGAGGAACATTTAGGTCATTTTCGTCCTCCTTAGGCTTATTCTTGTCCAATTAGGGTTTTTAACCAATCTTGTGCATCAAATAAGTTCATTTGTGTCATTGGATGAACATTTAGGTCATTTTCGTCTTCCCTAGGCTTATTCTTGTCCAATTAGGGTTTTTAACCAATCTTGTGCATCCAATAGGTGTGTTTGTGTCATTGGAAAAACATTTAGGTCATTTTCGTCCTCCCTAGTCTTATTCTTGTCCAATTAGGGTTTTTATGTAATCTTGTGCATCCAATAGGTGTGTTTGTGTCATTGGACGAACATTTAGGTCATTTTCGTCCTCCCTAGGTTTATTCTTGTCCAATTAGGGTTTTTAACCAATCTTGTGCATCCAATAAGTTCATTTGTGTCATTGGATGAACATTTAGGTCATTTTCGTCCTCCCTAGGCTTATTCTTGTCCAATTAGGGTTTTTAACCAATCTTGTGCATCCAATAAGTTCATTTGTGTCATTGGATGAACTTTTAAGTCATTTTCGTCCTCCCTAGTCTTATTCTTGTCCAATTAGGGTTTTAAGCAATCTTGTGCATCCAATATGTGGGTTTGTGTCATTGGATGAACATTTAGGTCATTTTTCGTCCTCCCTATGCTTATTCTTGTCCAATTAGGGTTTTTAACCAATCTTGTGCATCCAATAAGTTCATTTGTGTCATTTGATGAACATTTAGGTCATTTTCGTCCTCCCTAGTCTTATTCTTGTCCAATTAGGGTTTTTATGCAATCTTGTGCATCCAATAGGTGTGTTTGTGTCATTGGACGAACATTTAAGTCATTTTCGTCCTCCCTAGGCTTATTCTTGTCCAATTAGGGTTTTTAACCAATCTTGTGCATCCAATAAGTTCATTTGTGTCATTGGATGAACATTTAGGTCATTTTCGTCCTCCCTAGGCTTATTCTTGTCCAATTAGGGTTTTTAACCAATCTTGTGCATCCAATAAGTTCATTTGTGTCATTGGATGAACATTTAGGTCATTTTCGTCCTCCCTAGGCTTATTCTTGTCCAATTAGGGTTTTTAACCAATCTTGTGCATCCAATAGGTGTGTTTGTGTCATTGGACGAACATTTAGGTCATTTTCGTCCTCCCTAGGCTTATTCTTGTCCAGTTAGGGTTTTTAACCAATCTTGTGCGTCCAATAAGTTCATTTGTGTCATTGGATGAACATTTAGGTCATTTTCGTCCTCCCTAGGCTTATTCTTGTCTAATTAGGGTTTTTAACCAATCTTGTGCATCCAATAAGTTCATTTGTGTCATTGGATAAACATTTAGGTCATTTTCGTCCACCCTAGGCTTATTCTTGTCCAATTAGGGTTTATAAGCAATCTTGTGCATCCAATAAGTTCATTTGTGTCATTGGATGCACATTTAGGTCATTTTCGTCCTCCCTAGGCTTATTCTTGTCCAATTAGGGTTTTTAAGCAATCTTGTGCATCCAATAAGTTCATTTGTGTCATTGGATGAACATTTAGGTCATTTTCGTCCTCCCTAGGCTTATTCTTGTCCAATTAGGGTTTTTAACCAATCTTGTGCATCCAATAGGTGTGTTTGTGTCATTGGATGAACATTTAGGTCATTTTTGTCCTCCCTACGCTTATTCTTGTCCAATTAGGGTTTTTAACCAATTTTGTGCATCCAATAAGTTCATTTGTGTCATTGGATAAACATTTAGGTCATTTTCGTCCACCCTAGGCTTATTCTTGTCCAATTAGGGTTTTTAACCAATCTTGTGCCTCCAATAAGTTCATTTGTGTCATTGGATGAACATTTAGGTCATTTTCGTCCTCCCTAGGCTTATTCTTGTCCAATTAGGGTTTCTAACCAATCTTGTGCATCCAATAGGTGTATTTGTGTCATTGGATGAACATTTAGGTCATTTTCGTCCTCCCTAGGCTTATTCTTGTCTAATTAGGGTTTTTAAGCAATCTTGTGCATCCAATACGTTCATTTGTGTTATTGGATGAACATTTAGGTCATTTTCGTCCTCCCTAGGCTTATTCTTGTCCAATTAGGGTTTTTAACCAATCTTGTGCATCCAATAGGTGTATTTGTGTCATTGGATGAACATTTAGGTCATTTTCGTCCTCCCTAGGCTTATTCTTGTCCAATTAGGGTTTTTAACCAATCTTGTGCATCAAATAGGTGTGTTTGTGTCATTGGATGAACATTTAGGTCATTTTCATCCTCCCTAGGCTTATTCTTGTCCAATTAGGGTTTCTAACCAATCTTGTGCATCCAATAGGTGTATTTGTGTCATTGGATGAACATTTAGGTCATTTTCGTCCTCCCTAGGCTTATTCTTGTCTAATTAGGGTTTTTAAGCAATCTTGTGCATCCAATAAGTTCATTTGTGTTATTGGATGAACATTTAGGTCATTTTCGTCCTTACTAGGCTTATTCTTGTCCAATTAGGGTTTTTAACCAATCTTGTGCATCCAATAGGTGTGTTTGTGTCATTGGATGAACATTTAGGTCAGTTTCTTCCTCCCTAGGCTTATTCTTGTCCAATTAGGGTGTTTAACGAATCTTGTGCATCCAATAGGTGTATTTGTGTCATTGGATGAACATTTAGGTCATTTTCGTCCTCCCTAGGCTTATTCTTGTCCAATTAGGGTTTTTAAGCAATCTTGTGCATCCAATAAGTTCATTTGTGTCATTGGATGAACATTTAGGTCATTTTCGTCCTCCCTAGGCATATTCTTGTCCAATTAGGGTTTTAAACCAATCTTGTGCATCCAATAGGTGTATTTGTATCATTGGATGAACATTTAGGTCATTTTCGTCCTCCCTAGGCTTATTCTTGTCCAATTAAGGTTTTTAAGCAATCTTGTGCATCCAATAAGTTCATTTGTGTCATTGGATGAACATTTAGGTCATTTTCGTCCTCCCTAGGCTTATTCTTGTCCAATTAGGGTTTTTAACCAAGCTTGTGCATCCAATAAGTTCATTTGTGTCATTGGATGAACATTTAGGTCATTTTCGTCCTCCCTAGGCTTATTCTTGTCCAATTAGGGTTTTTAACCAATCTTGTGCATCCAATAGGTGTATTTGTGTCATTGGATGAACATTTAGGTCATTTTCGTCCTCCCTAGGCTTATTCTTGTCCAATTAGGGTTTATAAGCAATCTTGTGCATCCAATAAGTTCATTTGTGTCATTGGATGAACATTTTGGTCATTTTCGTCCTCCCTAGGCTTATTCTTGTCCAATTAGGGTTTTTAACCAATCTTGTGCATCCAATAGGTGTGTTTGTGTCAATGGAGGAACATTTAGGTCATTTTCGTCCTCCCTAGGCTTATTCTTGCGAAATTAGGGTTTCTAACCAATCTTTTGCATCCAATAGGTGTATTTGTGTCATTGGAAGAACATTTAGCTCATTTTCGTCCTCCCCAGGCTTATTGTTGTCCAATTAGGGTTTTTAACCAATCTTGTGCATCCAATAAGTTCATTTGTGTCATTGGATGAACATTTAGGTCTTTTTCGTCCTCCCAAGGCTTATTGTTGTCCAATTAGGGTTTTTAACCAATCTTGTGCATCCAATAGATGTGTTTGTGTCATTGGATGAACATTTAGGTCATTTTTCGTCCTCCCTAGGCTTATTCTTGTCCAATTAGGGTTTTTAAGCAATCTTGTGCATCCAATAAGTTCATTTGTGTCATTGGATGAACATTTAGGTCATTTTCGTCCTCCCTAGGCTTATTCTTGTCCAATTAGGGTTTATAAGCAATCTTGTGCATCCAATAAGTTCATTTGTGTCATTGGATGAACATTTAGGTCATTTTCGTCCTCCCTAGGCTTTTTCTTGTCCAATTAGGGTTTCTAACCAATCTTGTGCATCCAATAAGTTCATTTGTGTCATTGGATGAACATTTAGGTCATTTTCGTCCTCCCTAGGCTTATTCTTGTCCAATTAGGGTTTTTAACCAATCTTATGCATCCAATAGGTGTGTTTGTGTCATTGGATGAACATTTAGGTCATTTTCGTTCGTTCTAGGCTTATTCTTGTCCAATTAGGGTTTTTAACCAATCTTGTGCATCCAATAAGTTCATTTGTGTCATTGGATAAACATTTAGGTCATTTTCGTCCACCCTAGGCTTATTCTTGTCCAATTAGGGTTTTTAACCAATCTTGTGCATCCAATAAGTTCATTTGTGTCATTGGATGAACATTTAGGTCATTTTCGTCCTCCCAAGGCTTATTCTTGTCCAATTAGGGTTTTTAACCAATCTTGTTCATCCAATAAGTTCATTTGTGTCATTGGATGAACATTTAGGTCATTTTCGTCCTCCCTAGGCTTATTCTTGTTCAATTAGGGTTTCTAACCAATCTTGTGCATCCAATAGGTGTGTTTGTGTCATTGGATGAACATTTAGGTCATTTTCGTCCTCCCTAGTCTTATTCTTGTCCAACTAGGGATTTAAGCAATCTTGTGCATCCAATAAGTTCATTTGTGTCATTGGATGAACATTTAGGTTATTTTCGTCCTTACTAGGCTTAGTTTTGTGCAATTAGGGTTTTTAACCAATCTTGTGCATCCAATAGGTACGTTTGTGTCATTAGATGAACATTTAGGTCATTTTCATCCTCCCTAGGCTTATTGTTGTCCAATTAGGGTTTTTAACCAATCTTGTGCATCCAATAGGTGTGTTTGTGTCATTGGATGAACATTTAAGTCATTTTCGTCCTCCCTAGGCTTATTCTTGTCCAATTAGGGTTTTTAAGCAATCTTGTGCATCCAATAAGTTCATTTGTGTCATTGGATGAACATTCAGGTCATTTTCGTCCTCCCTAGGCTTATTCTTGTCCAATTAGGGTTTTTAACCAATCTTGTGCATCCAATAGGTGTGTTTGTGTCATTGGATGAACATTTAGGTCATTTTTGTCCTCCCTAGGCTTATTCTTGTCCAATTAGGGTTTTTAACCAATCTTGTGCATCCAATAAGTTCATTTGTGTCATTGGATAAACATTTAGGTCATTTTCGTCCACCCTAGGCTTATTCTTGTCCAATTAGGGTTTTTAACCAATCTTGTGCCTCCAATAAGTTCATTTGTGTCATTGGATGAAAATTTAGGTCATTTTAGTCCTCCCAAGGCTTATTCTTGTCCAATTAGGGTTTTTAACCAATCTTGTGCATCCAATAAGTTCATTTGTGTCATTGGATGAACATTTAGGTCATTTTCGTCCTCCCTAGGCTTATTCTTGTCCAATTAGGGTTTTTAAGCAATCTTGTGAATCCAATAAGTTCATTTGTTTCATTGGATGAACATTTAGGTCATTTTCGTCCTCCCTAGTCTTATTCTTGTCCAATTAGGGTTTTAAGCAATCTTGTGCATCCAATAAGTTCATTTGTGTCATTGGATGAACATTTAGGTTATTTTCGTCCTCACTAGGCTTAGTTTTGTGCAATTAGGGTTTTTAACCAGTCTTGTGCATCCAATAGGTGTGTTTCTGTCATTAGATGAACATTTAGGTCATTTTCATCCTCCCTAGGCTTATTGTTGTCCAATTAGGGTTTTTAACCAATCTTGTGCATCCAATAGGTGTGTTTGTGTCATTGGATGAACATTTAGGTCATTTTCGTCCTCCCTAGTCTTATTCTTGTCCAATTAGGGATTTATGCCAATCTTGTGCATCCAATAGGTGTGTTTGTGTCATTTGATGAACATTTAGGTCATTTTCGTCCTCTTAAGGCTTATTCTTATCCAATTAGGGTTTGAAGCAATCTGGTGCATCCAATAAGTTCATTTGTGTCATTGGATTAAGATTTAAGTCATTTTCGTCCTCCCTAGGCTTATTCTTGTCCAGTTAGGGTTTTTACCAATCTTGTGCATCCAATAGGTGTGTTTGTGTCATTGGATGAACATTTAGGTCATTTTCGTCCTCCCTAGGCTTATTCTTGTCCAATTAGGGTTTTTAAGCAATCTTGTGAATCCAATAAGTTCATTTGTTTCATTGGATGAACATTTAGGTCATTTTGGTCCTCCCTAGGCTTATTCTTGTTCAATTAGGGTTTCTAACCAATCTTGTGCATCCAATAGGTGTGTTTGTGTCATTGGATGAACATTTAGGTCATTTTCGTCCTCCCTAGTCTTATTCTTGTCCAATTAGGGTTTTAAGCAATCTTGTGCATCCAATAAGTTCATTTGTGTCATTGGAAGAACATTTAGGTTATTTTCTTCCTCACTAGGCTTAGTTTTGTGCAATTAGGGTTTTTAACCAATCTTGTGCATCCAATAGGTGTGTTTGTGTCATTGGATGAACATTTAGGTCATTTTCGTCCTCCCTAGGCTTATTCTTGTCCAATTAGGGTTTTTAACCAATCTTGTGCATCCAATAGGTGTGTTTGTATCATTGGATGAACATTTAGGTCATTTTCTTCCTACCTAGGCTTATTCTTGTCCATTAGGGTTTTTAACCAATCTTGTGCATCCAATAGGTGTGTTTGTGTCATTGGATGAACATTTAGGTCATTTTTGTCCTCCCTAGGCTTATTCTTATCCAATTAGGGTTTTTAACCAATCTTGTGCATCCAATAAGTTCATTTGTGTCATTGGATAAACATTTAGGTCATTTTCGTCCACCCTAGGCTTATTCTTGTCCAATTAGGGTTTTTAACTAATCTTGTGCCTCCAATAAGTTCATTTGTGTCATTGGATGAACATTTAGGTCATTTTCGTCCTCCCAAGGCTTATTCTTGTCCAATTAGGGTTTTTAACCAATCTTGTGCGTCCAATAAGTTCATTTGTGTCATTGGATGAACATTTAGATCATTTTCGTCCTCCCTAGGCTTATTCTTGTCCAATTAGGGTTTTTAAGCAATCTTGTGAATCCAATAAGTTCATTTGTTTCATTGGATGAACATTTAGGTCAAATTCGTCCTCCCAAGGCTTATTCTTGTCCAATTAGGGTTATAACCATTCTTGTGCATCCAATAAGTTCATTTGTGTCATTGGATGAACATTTAGGTCATTTTCGTCCTCCCTAGGCTTATTCTTGTCCAATTAGGGTTTTTAAGCAATCTTGTGAATCCAATAAGTTCATTTGTTTCATTGGATGATTATTTAGGTCATTTTGGTCCTCCCTAGGCTTATTCTTGTTCAATTAGGGTTTCTAACCAATCTTGTGCATCCAATAGGTGTGTTTGTGTCATTGGATGAACATTTAGGTCATTTTCGTCCTCCCTAGTCTTATTCTTGTCCAATTAGGGTTTTAAGCAATCTTGTGCATCCAATAAGTTCATTTGTGTCATTGGATGAACATTTAGGTTATTTTCGTCCTCACTAGGCTTAGTTTTGTGCAATTAGGGTTTTTAACCAGTCTTGTGCATCCAATAGGTGTGTTTGTGTCATTAGATGAACATTTAGGTCATTTTCATCCTCCCTAGGCTTATTGTTGTCCAATTAGGGTTTTTAACCAATCTTGTGCATCCAATAGGTGTGTTTGTGTCATTGGATGAACATTTAGGTCATTTTCGTCCTCCCTAATCTTATTCTTGTCCAATTAGGGTTTTAAGCCAATCTTGTGCATCCAATAGGTGTGTTTGTGTCATTTGATGAACATTTAGGTCATTTTCGTCCTCTTAAGGCTTATTCTTATCCAATTAGGGTTTTAAGCAATCTTGTGCATCCAATAAGTTCATTTGTGTCATTGGATTATGATTTAAGTCATTTTCGTCCTCCCTAGGCTTATTCTTGCCCAGTTAGGGTTTTTAACCAATCTTGTGCATCCAATAGGTGTGTTTGTGTCATTGGATGAACATTTAGGTCATTTTCGTCCTCCCTAGGCTTATTGTTGTCCAATTAGGGTTTTTAACCAATCTTGTGCATCCAATAGGTGTGTTTGTGTCATTGGATGAACATTTAGGTCATTTTCGTCCTCCCTAGTCTAATTCTTGTCCAATTAGGGTTTTTAACCAATCTTGTGCATCCAATAGGTGTGTTTGTGTCATTGGATGAACATTTAGGTCATTTTCGTCCTCCCTAGTCTTATTCTTGTCCAATTAGGGTTTTTAACCAATCTTGTGCATCCAATAAGTTAATTTGTGTCATTGGATTAACATTTAGGTCATTTTCGTCCTCCCTAGGCTTATTCTTGTCCAATTAGGGTTTTTAACCAATCTTGTGCATCCAATAGGTGTGTTTGTGTCATTGGATGAACATTTAGGTCATTTTCGTCCTCCCTAGGCTTATTCTTGTCCAATTAGGGTTTCTAACCAATCTTGTGAATCCAATAGGTGTGTTTGTGTCAGTAGATGAACATTTAGGTCATTTTCGTCCTCCCTAGGCTTATTCTTGTCCAATTAGGGTTTCTAACCAATCTTGTGCATCCAATAGGTGTGTTTGTGTCATTGGATGAACATTTAGCTCATTTTCGTCCTCCCTAGGCTTATTCTTGTCCAATTAGGGTTTTTAACCAATCTTGTGCATCCAATAAGTTCATTTGTGTCATTGGATAAACATTTAGGTCATTTTCGTCCACCCTAGGCTTATTCTTGTCCAATTAGGATTTTTAACCAATCTTGTGCATCCAATAAGTTCATTTGTGTCATTGGATGAACATTTAGGTCATTTTCGTCCACCCAAGGCTTATTCTTGTCCAATTAGGGTTTTTAACCAATCTTGTGCATCCAATAAGTTCATTTGTGTCATTGGATAAACATTTAGGTCATTTTCGTCCACCCTAGGCTTATTCTTGTCCAATTAGGGTTTTTAACCAATCTTGTGCATCCAATAAGTTCATTTGTGTCATTGGATGAACATTTAGGTCATTTTCGTCCTCCCTAGGCTTATTCTTGTCCAATTAGGGTTTTTAACTAATCTTGTGCATCCAATAAGTTCATTTGTGTCCTTGGATGAACATTTAGGTCATTTTCGTCCTCCCTAGGCTTATTCTTGTCCAATTAAGTTTTTTAACCAATCTTGTGCATCCAATAAGTTCATTTGTGTCATTGGATGAACATTTAGGTCATTTTCGTCCTCCCTAGGCTTATTCTTGTCCAATTAGGGTTTTTAACCAATCTTGTGCATCCAATAGGTGTGTTTGTGTCATTGGATGAACATTTAGGTCATTTTCGTCCTCCCTAGGCTTATTCTTGTCCAATTAGAGTTTTTAATTAATCTTGTGCATCCAATAAGTTCATTGGTGTCATTGGATGAACATTTAGGTCATTTTCGTCCTCCCAAGGCTTATTCTTGTCCAATTAGGGTTTCTAACCAATCTTGTGCATCCAATAGGTGTGTTTGTGTCATTGGATGAACATTTAGGTCATTTTCGTCCTCCCTAGGCTTATTCTTGTCCAATTAGGGTTTTTGACCAATCTTGAGCATCCAATAGGTGTGTTTGTGTCATTGGATGAACATTTAGGTCATTTTCGTCCTCCCTAGGCTTATTCTTGTCCAATTAGGGTTTTTAACCAATCTTGTGCATCCAATAAGTTCATTTGTGTCATTGGGTGAACATTTAGGTCATTTTCGTCCTCCCTAGGCTTATTCGTGTCCAATTAGGGTTTCTAACCAATCTTGTGCATCCAATAGGTGTGTTTAGTCATTTGATGAACATTTAGGTCATTTTTGCCTCCCTAGGCTTATTCTTGTCCAATTAGGGTTTTTAGCCAATCTTGTGCATCCAATAAGTTCATTTGTGTCATTGGATGAACATTTAGGTCATTTTCGTCCTCCCTAGGCTTATTCTTGTCCAATTAGGGTTTTTAACCAATCTTGTGCATCCAATAGGTGTGTTTGTGTCATTAGATGAACATTTAGGACATTTTCATCCTCCCTAGGCTTATTGTTGTCCAATTAGGGTTTTTAACCAATGTTGTGCATCTAATAGGTGTGTTTGTGTCATTGGATGAACATTTAGGTCATTTTCGTCCTCCCTAGTCTTATTCTTGTCCAATTAGGGTTTTAAGCCAATCTTGTGCATCCAATAGGTGTGTTTGTGTCATTTGATGAACATTTAGGTCATTTTCGTCCTCTTAAGGCTTATTCTTATCCAATTAGGGTTTTAAGCAATCTTGTGCATCCAATAAGTTCATTTGTGTCATTGGATTAAGATTTAAGTCATTTTCGTCCTCCGTAGGGTTATTCTTGCCCAGTTAGGGTTTTTAACCAATCTTGTGCATCCAATAGGTGTGTTTGTGTCATTGGATGAACATTTAGGTCATTTTCGTCCTCCCTAGGCTTATTCTTGTCCAATTAGGGTTTTTAACCAATCTTGTGCATCCAATAGATGTGTTTGTGTCATTGGATGAACATTTAGGTCATTTTCGTCCTACCTAGGCTTATTCTTGTCCAATTAGGGTTTCTAACCAATCTTGTGCATCCAATAGGTGTATTTGTGTCATTGGATGAACATTTAGGTCATTTTCGTCCTCCCTAGGCTTATTCTTGTCCAATTAGGGTTTTTATGCAATCTTGTGCATCCAATAAGTTCATTTGTGTCGTTGGATGAACATTTAGGTCATTTTCGTCCTCCCTAGGCTTATTCTTGTCCAATTAGGGTTTTTAACCAATCTTGTGCATCCAATAGGTGTGTTTGTGTCATTGGATGAACATTTAGGTCATTTTCGTCCTCCCTAGGCTTATTCTTGTCCAATTAAGATTTTTAACCAATATTGTGTATCCAATAAGTTCATTTGTGTCATTAGATGAACATTTAGGTCATTTACGTCCGCCCTAGAATTATTCTTGTCCAATTAGGGTTTCTAACCAATCTTGTGCATCCAATAAGTTCATTTGTGTCATTGGATGAACATTTAGGTCATTTTCGTCCTCCCTAGGCTTATTCTTGTCTAATTAGGGTTTTTAAGCAATCTTGTGCATCCAATAAGTTCGTTTGTGTCATTGGATGAACATTTAGGTCATTTTCGTCTTCCCTAGGCTTATTCTTGTCCAATTAGGGTTTCTAACCAATCTTGTGCATCCAATAAGTTCATTTGTGTCATTGGATAAACATTTAGGTCATTTTCGTCCACCCTAGGCTTATTCTTGTCCAATTAGGGTTTTTAACCAATCTTGTGCATCCAATAAGTTCATTTGTGTCATTGGATGAACATTTAGGTCATTTTCGTCCTCCCAAGGCTTATTGTTGTCCAATTAGGGTTTTTAACCAATCTTGTGCATCCAATAGGTGTGTTTGTGTCATTGGATGAACATTCAGGTCATTTTCGTCCTCCCTAGGCTTATTCTTGTCAAATTAGGGTTTCTAACCAATCTTTTGCATCCAATAGGTGTATTTGTGTCATTGGATGAACATTTAGGTCATTTTCGTCCTCCCTAGGCTTATTCTTGTCCAATTAGGGTTTTTAAGCAATCGTGTGCATCCAATAAGTTCATTTGTGTCATTGGATGAACATTTAGGTCATTTTCGTCCTGCCTAGGCTTATTCTTGTCCAATTAGGGTTTATAAGCAATCTTGTGCATCCAATAAGTTCATTTGTGTCATTGGATGAACATTTTGGTCATTTTCGTCCTCCCTAGGCTTATTCTTGTCCAATTAGGGTTTCTAACCAATCTTGTGCATCCAATAAGTTCATTTGTGTCATTGGATGAACATTTAGGTCATTTTCGTCCTCCCTAGGCTTATTCTTGTCCAATTAGGGTTTTTAACCAATCTTGTGCATCCAATAGGTGTGTTTGTGTCATTTGATGAACATTTAGGTCCTTTTCGTCCTCCCTAGGCTTATTATTGTCCAATTAGGGTTTTTAACCAATCTTGTGCATCCAATAAGTTCATTTGTGTCATTGGATAAACATTTAGGTCATTTTCGTCCACCCTAGGCTTATTCTTGTCCAATTAGGGTTTTTAACCAATCTTGTGCATCCAATAGGCGTGTTTGAGTTATTGGATGAACATTTAGGTCATTTTCGTCCTCCCTAGGCTTATTCTTGTCCAATTAGGGTTTCTAACCAATCTTGTGCATCCAATAGGTGTGTTTGTGTCATTGGATGAACATTTAGGTCATTTTCGTCCTCCCTAGGCTTATTCTTGTCCAATTAGGGTTTTTAACCAATCTTGTGCATCCAATAAGTTCATTTGTGTCATTGGATAAACATTTAGGTCATTTTCGTCCACCCTAGGCTTATTCTTGTCCAATTAGGGTTTTTAACCAATCTTGTGCATCAAATAGGTTCATTTGTGTCATTGGATGAACATTTAGGTCATTTTCGTCCTCCCTAGGCTTATTCTTTTCCAATTAGGGTTTTTAACCAATCTTGTGCATCCAATAAGTTCATTTGTGTCATTGGATGAACATTTAGGTCATTTTCGTCCTCCCTAGGCTTATTCTTGTCCAATTAGGGTTTTTAAGCAATCTTGTGAATCCAATAAGTTCATTTGTTTCATTGGATGAACATTTAGGTCATTTTTGTCCTCCCTAGGCTTATTCTTGTTCAAATAGGGTTTCTAATCAATCTTGTGCATCCAATAGGTGTATTTGTGTCATTGGATGAACATTTAGGTCATTTTCGTCCTCCCTAAGCTTATTCTTGTCCAATTAGGGTTTTTAAGCAATCTTGTGCATCCAATAAGTTCATTTGTGTCATTGGATGAACATTTAGGTCATTTTCGTCCTCCCTAGGCTTATTCTTGTCCAATTAGGGTTTTTAACCAATCTTGTGCATCCAATAGGTGTGTTTGTTTCATTGGATGAACATTTAGGTCATTTTCGTCCTCCCTAGGCTTATTCTTGTCCAATTAGGGTTTTTAACCAATCTTGTGCATCCAATAAGTTCATTTGTGTCATTGGATAAACATTTAGGTCATTTTCGTCCACCCTAGGCTTATTCTTGTCCAATTAGGGTTTTTAACCAATCTTGTGCATCCAATAGGTTCATTTGTGTCATTGGATGAACATTTAGGTCATTTTCGTCCTCCCAAGGCTTATCCTTGTCCAATTAGGGTTTTTAACCAATCTTGTGCATCCAATAAGTTCATTTGTGTCATTGGATGAACATTTAGGTCATTTTCGTCCTCCCTAGGCTTATTCTTGTCCAATTAGGGTTTTTAAGCAATCTTGTGAATCCAATAAGTTCATTTGTTTCATTGGATGAACATTTAGGTCATTTTCGTCATCCCTAGGCTTATTCTTGTCCAATTAGGGTTTTTAACCAATCTTGTGCATCCAATAAGTTCATTTGTGTCATTGGATAAACATTTAGGTCATTTTCGTCCACCCTAGGCTTATTCTTGTCCAATTAGGGTTTTTAACCAATCTTGTGCCTCCAATAAGTTCATTTGTGTCATTGGATGAACATTTAGGTCATTTTCGTCCTCCCAAGGCTTATTCTTGTCCAATTAGGGTTTTTAACCAATCTTGTGCATCCAATAAGTTCATTTGTGTCATTGGATGAACATTTAGGTCATTTTCGTCCTCCCTAGGCTTATTCTTGTCCAATTAGGGTTTTTAAGCAATCTTGTGAATCCAATAAGTTCATTTGTTTCATTGGATGGACATTTAGGTCATTTTCGTCCTCCCTAGGCTTATTCTTGTCCATTTAGGGTTTTTAAGCAATCTTGTGAATCCAATAAGTTCATTTGTTTCATTGGATGAACATTTAGGTCACTTTCGTCCTCCCTAGGCTTATTTTTGTGCAATTAGGGTTTTTAACCAATCTTGTGCATCCAATAGGTGTGTTTGTGTCATTAGATGAACATTTAGGTCATTTTCATCCTCCCTAGGCTTATTGTTGTCCAATTAGGGTTTTTAACCAATCTTGTGCATCCAATAGGTGTGTTTGTGTCATTAGATGAACATTTAAGACATTTTCATCCTGCCTAGGCTTATTGTTGTCCAATTAGGGTTTTTAATCAATCTTGTGCATCCAATAGGTTCATTTGTGTCATTGGATGAACATTTAGGTCATTTTCGTCCACCCTAGGCTTATTCTTGTCCAATTAGGGTTTTTAACCAATCTTGTGCATCCAATAAGTTCATTTGTGTCATTGGATGAACATTTAGGTCATTTTCGTCCTCCATAGGCTTATTCTTGTCCAATTAGGGTTTTTAACCAATCTTGTGCATCCAATAGGTGTGTTTGTGTCATTAGATGAACATTTAGGACATTTTCATCCTCCCTAGGCTTATTGTTGTCCAATTAGGGTTTTTAACCAATCTTGTGCATCCAATAGGTGTGTTTGTGTCATTGGAAGAACATTTAGGTCATTTTCGTCCTCCCTAGTCTTATTCTTGTCCAATTAGGGTTTTAAGCCAATCTTGTGCATCCAATAGGTGTGTTTGTGTCATTTGATGAACATTTAGGTCATTTTCGTCCTCTTAAGGCTTATTCTTATCCAATTAGGGTTTTAAGCAATCTTGTGCATCCAATAAGTTCATTTGTGTCATTGGATTAAGATTTAAGTCATTTTCGTCCTCCCTAGGCTTATTCTTGTCCAGTTAGGGTTTTTAACCAATCTTGTGCATCCAATAGGTGTGTTTGTGTCATTGGATGAACATTTAGGTCGTTTTCGACCTCCCTAGGCTTATTCTTGTCCAATTAGGGTTTTTAACCAATCTTGTGCATCCAATAAGTTCATTTGTGTCATTGGATGAACATTTAGGTCATTTATGTCCTCCCTAGGCTTATTCTTGTCCAATTATGGTTTTTAACCAATCTTGTGCATCCAATAGGTGTGTTTGTGTCATTGGATGAACATTTAGGTCATTTTCGTCCTCCCTAGTCTTATTCTTGTCCAATTAGGGTTTTAAGCAATCTTGTGCATCCAATAAGTTCATTTGTGTCATTGGATTAAGATTTAAGTCATTTTCGTCCTCCCTAGGCTTATTCTTGTTCAATTAGGGTTTCTAACCAATCTTGAGATTCCAATAGGTGTATTTGTGTCATTGGATGAACATTTAAGTCATTTTCGTCCTCCCTAGGCTTATTCTTGTCCAATTAGGGTTTTTAAGCAATCTTGTGCATCCAATAAGTTCATTTGTGTCATTGGATGAACATTTAGGTCATTTTCGTCCTCCCTAGGCTTATTCTTGTCCAATTAGGGTTTTTAACCAATCTTGTGCATCCAATAGGTGTGTTTGTGTCATTGGATGAACATTTAGGTCATTTTTGTCCTCCCTAGGCTTATTCTTGTCCAATTAGGGTTTTTAACGAATCTTGTGCATTCAATAAGTTCATTTGTGTCATTGGATAAACATTTAGGTCATTTTCGTCCACCCTAGGCTTATTCTTGTCCAATTAGGATTTTTAACCAATCTTGTGCCTCCAATAAGTTCATTTGTGTCATTGGATGAACATTTAGGTCATTTTCATCCTCCCAAGGCTTATTCTTGTCCAATTAGGGTTTTTAACCAATCTTGTGCATCCAATAAGTTCATTTGTGTCATTGGATGAACATTTAGGTCATTTTCGTCCTCCCTAGGCTTATTTTTGTCCAATTAGGGTTTTTAAGCAATCTTGTGAATGCAATAAGTTCATTTGTTTTATTGGATGAACATTTAGGTCATTTTCGTCCTCCCTAGGCTTATTCTTGTTCAATTAGGGTTTCTAACCAATCTTGAGCATCCAATTGGTGTGTTTGTGTCATTGGATGAACATTTAGGTCATTTTCGTCCTCCCTAGTCTTATTCTTGTCCAATTAGGGTTTTAAGCAATCTTGTGCATCCAATAAGTTCATTTGTGTCGTTGGATGAACATTTAGGTTATTTTCGTCCTCACTAGGCTAAGTTTTGTGCAATTAGGGTTTTTAACCAATCTTGTGCATCCAATAGGTGTGTTTGTGTCATTAGATGAACATTTAGGTCATTTTCATCCTCCCTAGGCTTATTGTTGTCCAATTAGGGTTTTTAACCAATCTTGTGCATCCAATAGGTGTGTTTGTGTCATTGGATGAACATTTAGGTCATTTTCGTCCTCCCTAGTCTAATTCTTGTCCAATTAGGGTTTTAAGCAATCTTGTGCATCCAATAAGTTCATTTGTGTCATTGGATTAAGATTTAAGTCATTTTCGTCCTCCCTAGGCTTATTCTTGTTCAATTAGGGTTTCTAACCAATCTTGTGCATCCAATAGGTGTGTTTGTGTCAGTGGATGAACATTTAGGTCATTTTCGTCCTCCCTAGGCTTATTCTTGTCTAATTAGGGTTTTTAAGCAATCTTGTGCATCCAATAAGTTCATTTGTGTCATTGGATGAACATTTAGGTCATTTATGTCCTCCCTAGGCTTATTCTTGTCCAATTATGGTTTTTAACCAATCTTGTGCATCCAATATGTGTGTTTGTGTCATTGGATGAACATTTAGGTCATTTTTGTCCTCCCTAGGCTTATTCTTGTCCAATTAGGGTTTCTAACCAATCTTGTGATTCCAATAGGTGTATTTGTGTCATTGGATGAACATTTAGGTCATTTTCGTCCTCCCTAGGCTTATTCTTGTCCAATTAGGGTTTTTAAGCAATCTTGTGCATCCAATAAGTTCATTTGTGTCATTGGATGAATATTTAGGTCATTTTCGTCCTCCCTAGGCTTATTCTTGTCCAATTGGGGTTTTTAAGCAATCTTGTGCATCCAATAAGTTCATTTGTGTCATTGGATGAACATTTAGGTAATTTTCGTCCTCCCAAGGCTTATTCTTGTCCAATTAGGGTTTTTAACCAATCTTGTGCATCCAATAAGTTCATTTGTGTCATTGGATGAACATTTAGGTCATTTTCGTCCTCCCTAGGCTTATTCTTGTCCAATTAGGGTTTTTAAGCAATCTTGTGCATCCAATAAGTTCATTTGTGTCATTGGATGAACATTTAGATCATTTTCGTCCTCCCTAGGCTTATTCTTGTCCAATTAGGGTTTCTAACCAATCTTGTGCATCCAATAGGTGTGTTTGTGTCTCATTGGATGAACATTTAGGTCATTTTCGTCCTCCCTAGTCTTATTCTTGTCCAATTAGGGTTTTAAGCAATCTTTTGCATCCAATAAGTTCATTTGTGTCATTGGATTAATATTTAAGTCATTTTCGTCCTCCCTAGGCTTATTCTTGTTCAATTAGGGTTTCTAACCAATCTTGTGCATCCAATAGGTGTGTTTGTGTCATTGGATGAACATTTAGGTCATTTTCGTCCTCCCTAGTCTTATTCTTCTCCAATTAGGGTTTTAAGCAATATTGTGCATCCAATAAGTTCATTTGTGTCATTGGATGAACATTTAGGTCATTTTTCGTCCTCCATAGGCTTATTCTTTTCCAATTAGGGCTTTTAAGCAATCTTGTGCATCCAATAAGTTCATTTGTGTCATTGGATGAACATTTTGGTCATTTTCGTCCTCCCTAGGCTTATTCTTGTCCAATTAGGGTTTCTAACCAATCTTGTGCATCCAATAAGTTCATTTGTGTCATTGGATGAACATTTAGGTCATTTTCGTCCTCCCTAGGCTTATTCTTGTCCAATTAGGGTTTTTAACCAATCTTGTGAATCCAATAGGTGTGTTTGTGTCATTGGATGAACATTTAGGTCATTTTCGTCCTCCCTAGGCTTATTCTTGTCCAATTAGGATTTTTAACCAATCTTGTGCATCCAATAAGTTCATTTGTGTCATTGGATGAACATTTAGGTCATTTTCGTCCTCCCTAGTCTTATTCTTGTCCAAGTAGGGTTTTAAGCAATCTTGTGCATCCAATAAGTTCATTTGTGTCATTGGATGAACATTTAGGTCATTTTCGTCCTCCCTAGGCTTATTTTTGTGCAATTAGGGTTTTTAACCAATCTTGTGCATCCAATAGGTGTGTTTGTGTCATTAGATGAACATTTAGGTCATTTTCATCCTCCCTAGGCTTATTGTTGTCCAATTAGGGATTTTAACCAATCTTGTGCATCCAATAGGTGTGTTTGTGTCATTGGATGAACATTTAGGTCATTTTCGTCCTCCCTAGTCTTATTCTTGTCCAATTAGGGTTTTAAGCCAATCTTGTGCATCCAATAGGTGTGTTTGTGTCATTCGATGAACATTTAGGTCATTTTCGTCCTCCCAAGGCTTATTCTTATCCAATTAGGGTTTTAAGCAATCTTGTGCATCCAATAAGTTGATTTGTGTCATTGGATTAAGATTTAAGTCATTTTCGTCCTCCCTAGGCTTATTCTTGTCCAATTAGGGTTTCTAACCAATCTTGTGCATCCAATAAGTTCATTTGTGTCATTGGATGAACATTTAGGTCATTTTCGTCCTCCCTAGGCTTATTCTTGTCCAATTAGGGTTTTTAACCAATCTTGTGCATCCAATAGGTGTGTTTGTGTCATTTGATGAACATTTAGGTCATTTTCGTCCTCCCTAGGCTTATTCTTGTGCAATTAGGGTTTTTAACCAATCTTGTGCATCCAATAGGTGTGTTTGTGTCATTGGATGAACATTTAGGTCATTTTCGTCCTCCCTAGGCTTATTGTTGTCCAATTAGGGTTTTTAACCAATCTTGTGCATCCAATAGGTGTGTTTGTGTCATTGGATGAACATTTAGGTCATTTTCGTCCTCCCTAGTCTAATTCTTGTCCAATTAGGGTTTTTAACCAATCTTGTGCATCCAATAGGTGTGTTTGTGTCATTGGATGAACATTTAGGTCATTTTCGTCCTCCCTAGTCTTATTCTTGTCCAATTAGGGTTTTTAACCAATCTTGTGCATCCAATAAGTTCTTTTGTGTCATTGGACGAACATTTAGGTCATTTTCGTCCTCCCTAGGCTTATTCTTGTCCAATTAGGGTTTTTAACCAATCTTGTGCATCCAATAGGTGTGTTTGTGTCATTGGATGAACATTTAGGTCATTTTCATCCTCCCTAGCATATTCTTGTCGAATTAGGGTTTCTAACCAATCTTGTGCATCCAATAGGTGTGTTTGTGTCATTGGATGAACATTTAGGTCATTTTCGTCCTCCCTAGTCTTATTCTTGTCCAATTAGGGTTTTAAGCAATCTTGTGCATCCAATAAGTTCATTTGTGTCATTGGATTAAGATTTAAGTCATTTTCGTCCTCCCTAGGCTTATTCTTGTTCAATTAGGGTTTCTAACCAATCTTGTGCATCCAATAGGTGTGTTTGTGTCATTGGATGAACAATTAGGTCATTTTCTTCCTCCTTAGTCTTATTCTTGTCCAATTAGGGTTTTAAGCAATCTTGTGCATCCAATAAGTTCATTTGTGTCATTGGATTAAGATTTAAGTCATTTTCGTCCTCCCTAGGCTTATTCTTGTTCAATTAGGGTTTCTAACCAATCTTGTGCATCCAATAGGTGTATTTGTGTCATTGGATGAACATTTAGGTCATTTTCGTCCTCCCTAGGCTTATTCTTGTCTAATTAGGGTTTTTAAGCAATCTTGTGCATCCAATAAGTTCATTTGTGTTATTGGATGAACATTTAGGTCATTTTCGTCCTCCCTAGGCTTATTCTTGTCCAATTAGGATTTTTAACCAATCTTGTGCATCCAATAAGTTCATTTGTGTCATTGGATGAATATTTAGGTCATTTTCGTCCTCCCTAGAATTATTCTTGTCCAATTAGGGTTTCTAACCAATCTTGTGCATCCAATAAGTTCATTTGTGTCATTGGATGAACATTTAGGTCATTTTCGTCCTCCCTAGGCTTATTCTTGTCTAATTAGGGTTTTTAAGCAATCTTGTGCATCCAATAAGTTCATTTGTGTCATTGGATGAACATTTAGGTCATTTATGTCCTCCCTAGGCTTATTCTAGTCCAATTATGGTTTTTAACCAATCTTGTGCATCCAATAGGTGTGTTTGTGTCATTTGATGAACATTTAGGTCATTTTCGTCCTCCCAAGGCTTATTCTTATCCAATTAGGGTTTTAAGCAATCTTGTGCATCCAATAAGTTCATTTGTGACATTGGATTAAGATTTAAGTCATTTTCGTCCTCCCTAGGCTTATTCTTGTCCAGTTAGGCTTTTTAACCAATCTTGTGCATCCAATAGGTGTGTTTGTGTCATTGGATGAACATTTAGGTCATTTTCGTCCTCCCTAGGCTTATTCTTGTCCAATTAGGGTTTTTAACCAATCTTGTGCATCCAATAGGTGTGTTTGTGTCATTGGATGAACATTTAGGTCATTTTCGTCCTCCCTAGGCTTATTCTTGTCCAATTAGGATTTTTAATCAATCTTGTGCATCCAATAAGTTCATTTGTGTCATTGGATGAACATTTAGGTCATTTTCGTCCTCCCTAGAATTATTCTTGTCCAATTAGGGTTTCTAACCAATCTTGTGCATCCAATAAGTTCATTTGTGTCATTGGATGAACATTTAGGTCATTTTCGTCCTCCCTAGGCTTATTCTTGTCTAATTAGGGTTTTTAAGCAATCTTGTGCATCCAATAAGTTCATTTGTGTCATTGGATGAACATTTAGGTCATTTATGTCCTCCCTAGGCTTATGCTTGTCCAATTATGGTTTTTAACCAATCTTGTGCATCCAATAGGTGTGTTTGTGTCATTGGATGAACATTTAGGTCATTTTCGTCCTCCCTAGGCTTATTCTTGTCCAATTAGGGTTTCTAACCAATCTTGTGCATCCAATAGGTGTGTTTGTGTCATTGAATGAACATTTAGGTCATTTTGTCCTCCCTAGTGTTATTCTTGTCCAATTAGGGTTTTAAGCAATCTTGTGCATCCAATAAGTTCATTTGTGTCATTGGATGAACATTTAGGTCATTTTCGTCCTCCCTAGGCTTATTCTTGTCCAATTAGGGTTTTTAAGCAATCTTGTGCATCAAATAAGTTCATTTGTGTCATTGGATGAACATTTAGATCATTTTCGTCCTCCCTAGGCTTATTCTTGTCCAATTAGGGTTTCTAACCAATCTTGTGCATCCAATAGGTGTGTTTGTGTCATTGGATGAACATTTAGGTCATTTTCGTCCTCCCTAGGCTTATTCTTGTCCAATTAGGGTTTTTAACCAATCTTGTGCATCCAATAAGTTCATTTGTGTCATTGGATGAACATTTAGGTCATTTTCGTCATCCCTAGGCTTATTCTTGTCCAATTAGGGTTTCTAACCAATCTTGTGCATCCAATAGGTGTGTTTAGTCATTTGATGAACATTTAGGTCATTTTCGTCCTCCCTAGGATTATTCTTGTCCAATTAGTGTTTTTAACCAATCTTGTGCATCCAATAAGTTCATTTGTGTCATTGGATTAACATTTAGGTCATTTTCGTCCTCCCTAGGCTTATTCTTGTCCAATTAGGGTTTCTAACCAATCTAGTGCATCCAATAGTTGTGTTTGTGTCATTGGATGAACATTTAGGTCATTTTCGTCCTCCCTAGGCTTATTCTTGTCCAATTAGGATTTTTAACCAATCTTGTGCATCCATTAAGTTCATTTGAGTCATTGGATGAACATTTAGATCATTTTCGTCCTCCCTAGGCTTATTCTTGTCCAATTAGGGTTTTTAACCAATCTTGTGCATCCAATAGGTGTGTTTGTGTCATTGGATGAACATTTAGGTCATTTTCGTCCTCCCTAGGCTTATTCTTGTCCAATTAGGGTTTTTAACCAATCTTGTGCATCCAATAAGTTCATTTGTGTCATTGGATAAACATTTAGGTCATTTTCGTCCACCCTAGGCTTATTCTTGTCAAATTAGGGTTTTTAACCATTCTTGTGCATCCAATAGGTTCATTTGTGTCATTGGATGAACATTTAAGTCATTTTCGTCATCCCAAGGCTTATTCTTGTCCAATTAGGGTTTTTAACCAATCTTGTGCATCCAATAAGTTCATTTGTGTCATTGGATGAACATTTAGGTCATTTTCGTCCTCACTAGGCTTACTTTTGTGCAATTAGGGTTTTTAACCAATCTTGTGCATCCAATAAGTTCATTTGTTTCATTGGATGAACATTTAGGTCATTTTCGTCCACCCTAGGCTTATTCTTGTCCAATTAGGGTTTTTAAACATTCTTGTGCATCCAATAGGTTCATTTGTGTTATTGGATGAACATTTAGGTCATTTTCGTCATCCCAAGGCTTATTCTTGTCCAATTAGGGTTTTTAACCAATCTTGTGCATCCAATAAGTTCATTTGTGTCATTGGATGAACATTTAGGTCATTTTCTTCCTCCCTAGGCTTATTCTTGTTCAATTAGGGTTTTTAAGCAATCTTGTGAATCCAATAAGTTCATTTGTTTCATTGGATGAACATTTAGGTCATTTTCGTCCTCCCTAGGCTTATTCTTGTTCAATTAGGGTTTCTAACCAATCTTGTGCATCCAATAGGTGTGTTTGTGTCATTGGATGAACATTTAGGTCATTTTCGTCCTCCCTAGTCTTATTCTTGTCCAATTAGGGTTTTAAGCAATCTTGTGCATCCAATAAGTTCATTTGTGCCATTGGATGAACATTTAGGTTATTTTCGTCCTCACTAGGCTTAGTTTTGTGCAATTAGGGTTTTAAACCATTCTTGTGCATCCAATAGGTGTGTTTGTGTCATTAGATGAACATTTAGGTCATTTTCATCCTCCCTAGGCTTATTGTTGTCCAATTAGGGTTTTTAACCAATCTTGTGCATCCAATAGGTGTGTTTGTGTCATTGGATGAACATTTAGGTCATTTTCGTCCTCCCTAGGCTTATTCTTGTCCAATTAGGGATTTTAAGCAATCTTGTGTATCCAATAAGTTCATTTGTGTCATTGGATGAACATTTAGGTCATTTTCGTCCTCCCTAGGCTTATTCTTGTCCAATTAGGGTTTTTAACCAATCTTGTGCATCCAATAGGTGTGTTTGTGTCATTGGATGAACATTTAGGTCATTTTTGTCCACCCTAGGCTTATTCTTGTCCAATTAGGGTTTTTAACCAATCTTGTGCATCCAATAAGTTCATTTGTGTCATTGGATAAACATTTAGGTCATTTTCGTCCACCCTAGGCTTATTCTTGTCCAATTATGGTTTTTAACCAATCTTGTGCATCCAATAGGTTCATTTGTGTCATTGGATGAACATTTAGGTCATTTTCGTCCTCCCAAGGCTTATTCTTGTCCAATTAGGGTTTTTAACCAATCTTTTGCATCCAATAAGTTCATTTGTGTCATTGGATGAACATTTAGGTCATTTTCGCCCTCACTAGGCTTAGTTTTGTGCAATTAGGGTTTTTAACCAATCTTGTGCATCCAATTAGTTCATTTGTTTCATTGGATGAACATTTAGGTCATTTTCATCCTCCCTAGGCTTATTCTTGTTCAATTAGGGTTTCTAACCAATCTTGTGCATCCAATAGGTGTGTTTGTGTCATTGGATGAACATTTAGGTCATTTTCGTCCTCCCTAGGCATATTCTTGTTCAATTAAGGTTTTTAAGCAATCTTGTGCATCAAATAAGTTCATTTGTGTCATTGGATAAACATTTAGGTCATTTTCGTCCACCCTAGGCTTATTCTTGTCCAATTAGGGTTTTTCACCATTCTTGTGCATCCAATAGGTTCATTTGTGTCATTGGATGAACATTTAGGTCATTTTCGTCCTCCCTAGGCTTATTCTTGTCCAATTTGGGTTTTTAACCAATCTTGTGCATCCAATAAGTTCATTTGTGTCATTGGATGAACATTTAGGTCATTTTCGTCCTCCCTAGGCTTATTCTTGTCCAATTAGGGTTTTTAAGCAATCTTGTGAATCCAATAAGTTCATTTGTTTCATTGGATGAACATTTAGGTCATTTTCGTCCTCCCTACGCTTATTCTTGTTCAATTAGGGTTTTTAACCAATCTTGTGCATCCAATAGGTGTGTTTGTGTCATTGGATGAACATTTAGGTCATTTTCGTCCTCCCTAGGCTTATTCTTGTCCAATTCTTGTCCAATTAGGGTTTTTAAGCAATCTTGTGAATCCAATAAGTTCATTTGTTTCATTGGATGAACATTTAGGTCATTTTCGTCCTCCCTAGGCTTATTCTTGTTCAATTAGGGTTTCTAACCAATCTTGTGCATCCAATAGGTGTGTTTGTGTCATTGGATGAACATTTAGGTCATTTTCGTCCTCCCTAGTCTTATTCTTGTCCAATTAGGGTTTTAAGCAATCTTGTGCATCCAATAAGTTCATTTGTGTCATTGGATGAACATTTTCGTCATCCCAAGGCTTATTCTTGTCCAATTAGGGTTTTTAACCAATCTTGTGCATCCAATAAGTTCATTTGTGTCATTGGATGAACATTTAGGTCATTTTCGTCCTCCCTAGGCTTATTCTTGTCCAATTAGGGTTTTTAAGCAATCTTGTGAATCCAATAAGTTCATTTGTTTCATTGGATGAACATTTAGGTCATTTTCGTCCTCCCTAGGCTTATTCTTGTTCAATTAGGGTTTCTAACCAATCTTGTGCATCCAATTGGTGTGTTTGTGTCATTGGATGAACATTTAGGTCATTTTCGTCCTCCCTAGTCTTATTCTTGTCCAATTAGGGTTTTAAGCAATCTTGTGCATCCAATAAGTTCATTTTTGTCATTGGATGAACATTTAGGTTATTTTCGTCCTCACTAGGCTAAGTTTTGTGCAATTAGGGTTTTTAACCAATCTTGTGCATCCAATTGGTGTGTTTGTGTCATTGGATGAACATTTAGGTCATTTTCGTCCTCCCTAGTCTTATTCTTGTCCAATTAGGGTTTTTAACCAATCTTGTGCATCCAATAGGTGTGTTTGTGTCATTGGATGAACATTTAGGTCATTTTCGTTTTCCCTAGTCTTATTCTTGTCCAATTAGGGTTTTAATCAATCTTGTGCATCCAATAAGTTCATTTGTGTCATTGGATGAACATTTAGGTCATTTTCGTCATCCCTAGGCTTATTCTTGTCCAATTAGGGTTTTTAAGCAATCTTGTGCATCCAATAAGTTCATTTGTGTCATTGGATGAACATTTAGATCATTTTCGTCATCCCTAGGCTTATTCTTGTCCAATTAGGGTTTCTAACCAATCTTGTGCATCCAATAGGTGTGTTTGTGTCATTGGATGAACATTTAGGTCATTTTCGTCCTCTCTAGTCTTATTCTTGTCCAATTAGGGTTTTAAGCCAATCTTGTGCATCCAATAGGTGTGTTTGTGTCATTCGATGAACATTTAGGTCATTTTCGACCTCCCAAGGCTTATTCTTATCCAATTAGGGTTTTAAGCAATCTTGTGCATCCAATAAGTTCATTTGTGTCATTGGATTAAGATTTAAGCCATTTTCGTTCTCCCTAGGCTTATTCTTGTCCAGTTAGGGTTTTTAACAAATCTTGTGCATCCAATAGGTGTGTTTGTGTCATTAGATGAATATTTAGGTCATTTTCATCCTCCCTAGGCTTATTGTTGTCCAATTAGGGTTTTTAACCAATCTTGTGCATCCAATAGGTGTGTTTGTGTCATTGGATGAACATTTAGGTCATTTTCGTCCTCCCTAGTCTTATTCTTGTCCCATTAGGGTTTTAAGCAATCTTGTGCATCCAATAAGTTCATTTGTGTCATGGATTAAGATTTAAGTCATTTTCGTCCTCCCTAGGCTTATTCTTGTTCAATTAGGGTTTCTAACCAATCTTGTGCATCCAATAGGTGTGTTTGTGTCAGTGGATGAACATTTAGGTCATTTTCGTCCTCCCTAGGCTTATTCTTGTCTAATTAGGGTTTTTAAGCAATCTTGTGCATCCAATAAGTTCATTTGTGTCATTGGATGAACATTTAGGTCATTTATGTCCTCCCTAGGCTTATTCTTGTCCAATTATGGTTTTTAACCAATCTTGTGCATCCAATTGGTGTGTTTGTGTCATTGGATGAACATTTAGGTCATTTTTGTCCTCCCTAGCCTTATTCTTGTCCAATTAGGGTTTCTAACCAATCTTGTGATTCCAATAGGTGTATTTGTGTCATTGGATGAACATTTAGGTCATTTTCGTCCTCCCTAGGCTTATTCTTATCCAATTAGGGTTTTTAAGCAATCTTGTGCATCCAATAAGTTCATTTGTGTCATTGGATGAACATTTAGGTCATTTTCGTCCTCCCTAGGCTTATTCTTGTTCAATAAGGGTTTCTAACCAATCTTGTGCATCCAATAGGTGTGTTTGTGTCATTGGATGAACATTTAGGTCATTTTCGTCCTCCCTAGTCTTATTCTTGTCCAATTAGGGTTTTAAGCAATCTTGTGCATTCAATAAGTTCATTTGTGTCATTGGATGAACATTTAGGTCATTTTCGTCCTCCCTAGGCTTATTCTTGTCCAATTAGGGATTCTAACCAATCTTATGCATCCAATAGGTGTGTTTGTGTCATTGGATGAACATTTAGGTCATTTTCGTCCTCCCTAGTCTTATTCTTGTCCAATTAGGGTTTTAAGCAATCTTGTGCATCCAATAAGTTCATTTGTGTCATTGGATGAACATTTAGGTTATTTTCGTCCTCACTAGGCTTAGTTTTGTGCAATTAGGGTTTTTAACCAATCTTGTGCATCCAATAAGTTCATTTGTGTCATTGGATGAACATTTAGGTCATTTTCGTCCTCCCTAGGCTTATTTTTGTGCAATTAGGGTTTTTAACCAATCTTGTGCATCCAATAGGTGTGTTTGTGTCATTAGATGAACATTTAGGTCATTTTCATCCTCCCTAGGCTTATTGTTGTCCAATTAGGGTTTTTAACCAATCTTGTGCATCCAATAGGTGTGTTTAAGTCATTGGATGAACATTTAGGTCATTTTCGTCCTCCCTAGTCTTATTCTTGTCCAATTAGGGTTTTAAGCCAATCTTGTGCATCCAATAGGTGTGTTTGTTTCATTTGAAGAACATTTAGGTCACTTTCGTCCACCCAAGGCTTATTCTTATCCAATTAGGGTTTTAAGCAATCATGTGCATCCAATAAGTTCATTTGTGTCATTGGATTAAGATTTAAGTCATTTTCGTCCTCCTTAGGCTTATTCTTGTCCAGTTAGGGTTTTTAACCAATCTTGTGCATCCAATAAGTTCATTTGTGTCATTGGATGAACATTTAGGTCATTTTCGTCCTCCCTAGGCTTATTCTTGTCCAATTAGGGTTTTTAACCAATCTTGTGCATCCAATAAGTTCATTTGTGTCATTGGATGAACATTTAGGGCATTTTCGTCCTCCCTAGGCTTATTCTTGTCCAATTAGGGTTTTTAACCAATCTTATGCATCCAATAGGTGTGTTTGTGTCATTGGATTAAGATTTAAGTCATTTTCGTCCTCCTTAGGCTTATTCTTGTCCAGTTAGGGTTTTTAACCAATCTTGTGCATCCAATAGGTGTATTTGAGTCATTGGATGAACATTTAGGTCATTTTCGTCCTCCCTAGGCTTATTCTTGTCTAATTAGGGTTTTTAAGCAATCTTGTGCATCCAATAAGTTCATTTGTGTCATTGGATGAACATTTAGGTCATTTTCGTCCTCCCTAGGCTTATTCTTGTCCAATTAGGGTTTTTAACCAATCTTGTGCATCCAATAGGTGTGTTTGTGTCATTGGATGAACATTTAGGTCATTTTCGTCCTACCTAGGCTTATTCTTTTCAATTAGGGTTTCTAACCAATCTTGTGCATCCAATAGGTGTATTTGTGTCATTGGATGAACATTTAGGCCATTTTCGTCCTCCCTAGGCTTATTCTTGTCCAATTAGGATTTTTAAGCAATCTTGTGCATCAAATAAGTTCATTTGTGTCATTGGATGAACATTTAGGTCATTTTCGTCCTCCCTAGGCTTATTCTTGTCCAATTAGGGTTTTTAACCAATCTTGTGCTTCCAATAGGTGTGTTTGTGTCATTGGTTGAACATTTAGGTCATTTTCGTCCTCCCTAGGCTTATTCTTGTCGAATTAGGATTTTTAACCAATCTTGTGCATCCAATAAGTTCATTTGTGTCATTGGATGAACATTTAGGTCATTTTCGTCCTCCCTAGAATTATTCTTGTCCAATTAGGGTTTCTAACCAATCTTGCGCATCCAATAAGTTCATTTGTGTCATTGGATGAACATTTAGGTCATTTTTGTCCTCCCTAGGCTTATTCTTGTCCAATTAGGGTTTTTAACCAATCTTGTGCATCCAATAGGTGTGTTTGTGTCATTGGATAAACATTTAGGTCATTTTCGTCCTCCCTAGGCTTATTCTTGTCCAATTAGGATTTTTAACCAATCTTGTGCATCCAATAAGTTCATTTGTGTCATTGGATGAACATTTAGGTCATTTTCGTCCTCCCTAGAATTATTCTTGTCCAATTAGGGTTTCTAACCAATCTTGAGCATCCAATAAGTTCGTTTGTGTCATTGGATGAACATTTAGGTCATTTTCGTCCTCCCTAGGCTTATTCTTGTCTAATTAGGGTTTTTAAGCAATCTTGTGCATCCAATAAGTTCACTGGTGTCATTGGATGAACATTTAGGTCATTTATGTCCTCCCAAGGCTTATTCTTGTCCAATTATGGTTTTTAACCAATCTTGTGCATCCAATAGGTGTGTTTGTGTCATTGGATGAACATTTAGGTCATTTTCGTCCTCCCTAGGCTTATTCTTGTCCAATTAGGGTTTCTAACCAATCTTGTGCATCCAATAGGTGTATTTGTGTCGTTGGAAGAACATTTAGGTCATTTTCGACCTCCCTAGGCTTATTCTTGTCCAATTAGGGTTTTTAAGCAATCTTGTGCATCCAATAAGTTCATTTGTGTCATTGGATGAACATTTAGGTCATTTTCGTCCTCCCTAGGCTTATTCTTGTCCAATTAGGGTTTTTAACCAATCTTGTGCATACGATAGGTGTATTTGTGTCATTGGATGAACATTTAGGTCATTTTCGTCCTCCCTAGGCTTATTCTTGTCCAATTAGGGTTTTTAAGCAATCTTGTGCATCCAATAAGTTCATTTGTGTCATTGGATGAACATTTAGGTCATTTTCGTCCTCCCTAGGCTTATTCTTGTCCAATTAGGGTTTTTAACCAATCTTGTGCATCCAATAGGTGTGTTTGTGTCATTGGATGAACATTTAGGTCATTTTCGTCCTCCCTAGTCTTATTCTTGTCCAATTAGGGTTTTATGCCAATCTTGTGCATCCAATAGGTGTGTTTGTGTCATTCGATGAACATTTAGGTCATTTTCGTCCTCCCAAGGCTTATTCTTATCCAATTAGGGTTTTAAGCAATCTTGTGCATCCAATAAGTTCATTTGTGTCATTGGATTAAGATTTAAGTCATTTTCGTCCTCCCTATGCTTATTCTTGTTTAGTTAGGGTTTTTAACCAATCTTGTGCATCCAATAGGTGTGTTTGTGTCATTGGATGAACATTTAGGTCATTTTCGTCCTCCCTAGGCTTATTCTTGTCCAATTAGGGTTTTTAACCAATCTTGTGCATCCAATAAGTTCATTTGTGTCATTGGATTAACATTTAGGTCATTTTCGTCCTCCCTAGGCTTATTCTTGTAGAATTAGGGTTTTTAACCAATCTTGTGCATCCAATAAGTTCATTTGTGTCATTGGATGAACATTTAGGTCATTTTCGTCCACCCTAGCCTTATTCTTGTCCAATTAGGGTTTTTAAGCAATCTTGTGCGTCCACTAAGTTCATTTGTGTCATTGGATGAACATTTAGGTCATTTTCATCCTCCCTAAGCTTATTCTTCTCCAATTAGGGTTTTTAACCAATCTTGTGCATGCAATAAATTCATTTGTATCATTGGATGAACATTTAGGTCATTTTCATCCTCCCTAGGCTTATTGTTGTCCAATTAGGGATTTTAACCAATCTTGTGCATCAACTAAGTTCATTTGTGTCATTGGATGAACATTTAGGTCATTTTGGTCCTCCTTAGGCTTATTCTTGTCCAATTAGGGTTTTTAACCAATCTTGTGCCTCCAATAGGTGTGTTTGTGTCATTGGATGAACATTTACGTCATTTTCGTCCGCCCTAGGCTTATTCTTGTCCAATTAGGGTTTTTAACCAATCTTGTGCATCCAATAAGTTCATTTGTGTCATTGGATGAACATTTAGGTCATTTTCGTCCTCCCTAGGCTTATTCTTGTCCAATTAGGGTTTTTAACCAATCTTGTGCATCCAATAAGTTCATTTGTGTCATTGGATGAACATTTAGGTCATTTTCGTCCTCCCTAGGCTTATTCTTGTCCAATTAGGGTTTTCAACCAATCTTGTGCATCCAATAAGTTCATTTGTGTCATTGGATGAACATTTAGGTCATTTTCGTTCTCCCAAGGCTTATTCTTGTCCAATTAGTGTTTTTAACCAATCTTGTGCATCCAATAAGTTCATTTGTGTCATTGGATGAACATTTAGGTCATTTTCGTCCTCCCTAGGCTTATTCTTGTCCAATTAGGGTTTTTAAGCAATCTTGTGCATCCAATAAGATCATTTGTGTCATTGGATGAACATTTAGGTCATTTTCGTCCTCCCTAGGCTTATTCTTGTTCAATTAGGGTTTCTAACCAATCTTGTGCATCCAATAGGTGTGTTTGTGTCATTGGATGAACATTTAGGTCATTTTCGTCCTCCCTAGTCTTATTCTTGTCCAATTAGGGTTTTAAGAAATCTTGTGCATCCAATAAGTTCATTTGTGTCATTGGATGAATATTTAGGTCATTTTCATCCTCCCTAGGCTTATTCTTGTCCAATTAGGGTTTCTAACCAATCTTGTGCATCCAATAGGTGTGTTTGTGTCATTGGATGAACATTTAGGTCATTTTCGTCCTCCCTAGTCTTATTCATGTCCAATTAGGGTTTTTAAGCAATCTTGTGCATCCAATAAGTTCATTTGTGTCATTGGATGAACATTTAGGTCATTTTCGTCCTCCCTAGGCTTATTCTTGTCCAATTAGGGTTTTTAACCAATCTTGTGCATCCAATAAGTTCATTTGTGCCATTGGATTAACATTTAGGTCATTTTCGTCCTCCCTAGGCTTATTCTTGTCCAATTAGGGTTTTTAACCAATCTTGTGCATCCAATAGGTGTGTTTGTGTCATTGGATGAACATTTAGGTCATTTTCGTCCTCGCTAGGCTTATTCTTGTCCAATTAAGGTTTCTAACCAATCTTGTGATTCCAATATGTATATAGTGTCATTGGATGAACATTTAGGTCATTTTCGTCCTCCCTAGGCTTATTCTTGTCCAATTAGGGTTTTTAAGCAATCTTGTGCATCCAATAAGTTCATTTGTGTCATTGGATGAACATTTAGGTCATTTTCGTCCTCCCTAGGCTTATTCTTGTCCAATTAGGGTTTTTAACCAATCTTGTGCATCCAATAGGTGTGTTTGTGTCATTGGAAGAACATTTAGGTCATTTTTGTCCTCCCTAGGCTTATTCTTGTCCAATTAGGGTTTTTAACAAATCTTGTGCATCCAATAAGTTCATTTGTGTCATTGGATAAACATTTAGGTCATTTTCGTCCACCCTAGGCTTATTCTTGTCCAATTAGGGTTTTTAACCAATCTTGTGCCTCCAATAAGTTCATTTGTGTCATTGGATGAACATTTAGGTCATTTTCATCCTCCCAAGGCTTATTCTTGTCCAATTAGGGTTTTTAACCAATCTTGTGCATCCAATAAGTTCATTTGTGTCATTGGATGAACATTTAGGTCATTTTCGTCCTCCCTAGGCTTATTCTTGTCCAATTAGGGTTTTTAAGCAATCTTGCGCATCCAATAAGTTCATTTGTGTCATTGGATGAACATTTAGGTCATTTTCGTCCTCCCAAGGCTTATTCTTGTCCAATTAGGGTTTTTAACCAATCTTGTGCATCCAATAAGTTCATTTGTGTCATTGGATGAACATTTAGGTCATTTTCGACCTCACTAGGCTTATTCTTGTCCAGTTAGGGTTTTTAACCATTCTTGTGCATCCAATAGGCGTATTTGTGTCATTGGATGAACATTTAAGTCATTTTCGTCCTCCCAAGGCTTATTCTTGTCCAATTAGGGTTTTTAACCAATCTTGTGCATCCAATTAGTTCATTTTTGTCATTGCATGAACATTTAGGTCATTTTCATCCTCCCTAGGCTTATTCTTGTCCAATTAGGGTTTCAAACCAATCTTTTGCATCCAATAGGTGTGTTTGTGTCATTGGATGAACATTTAGGTCATTTTCGTCCTCACTAGTCTTATTCTTGTCCAATTAGGGTTTTAAGCAATCTTGTGCATCCAATAAGTTCATTTGTGTCATTGGATGAACATTTAGGTCATTTTCGTCGTCCCTAGTCTTATTCTTGTCCAATTAGGGTTTTAAGCCAATATTGGGCATCCAATAGGTGTGTTTGTGTCATTTGATGAACATTTAGGTCATTTTCGTCCTCCCAAGGCTTCTTCTTATCCAATTAGGGTTTTAAGCAATCTTGTGCATCCAATAAGTTCATTTGTGTCATTGGATTAAGATTTAAGTCATTTTCGTCCTCCCTAGGCTTATTCTTGTCCAGTTAGGGTTTTTAACCAATCTTGTGCATCCAATAGGTGTGTTTGTGTCATTGGATGAACATTTAGGTCATTTTCGTCCTCCCTAGGCTTATTCTTGTCCAATTAGGATTTTTAACCAATCTTGTGCATCCAATAAGTTAATTTGTGTCATCGGATAAACATTTAGGTCATTTTCGTCCTCCCTAGGCTTATTCTTGTCCAATTAGGGTTTTTAACCAATCTTGTGCATCCAATAGGTGTGTTTGTGTCATTGGATGAACATTTAGGTCATTTTCGTCCTCCCTAGGCTTATTCTTGTCCAATTAGGGTTTTTAACCAATCTTGTGCTTCCAATAGGTGTGTTTGTTTCATTGGATGAACATTTAGGTCGTTTTCGTCCTCCCTAGGCTTATTCTTGTCCAATTAAGGTTTTAAGCAATCTTGTGCATCCAATAAGTTCATTTGTGTCATTGGATGAACATTTAGGTCATTTTCGTCCTCCCTAGACCTATTCTTGTCTAATTAGGGTTTTTAACGAATCTTGTGCATCCAATAGGTGTGTTTGTGTCATTGGATGAACATTTAGGTCATTTTCGTCCTCCCTAGGCTTATTCTTGTCCAATTAGGGTTTTTAACCAATCTTGTGCATCCAATAAGTTCATTTGTGTCATTGGATAAACTTTTAGGTCATTTTCGTCCACCCTAGGCTTATTCTTGTCCAATTAGGGTTTTTAACCAATCTTGTGCATCCAATAGGTGTGTTTGTGTCATTAGATGAACATTTATGTCATTTTCATCCTCCCTAGGCTTATTGTTGTCCAATTAGGGGTTTTAACCAATCTTGTGCATCCAATAGGTGTGTTTGTGTCATTGGATGAACATTTAGGTCATTTTCGTCCTCCCTAGTCTTATTCTTGTCCAATTAGGGTTTTAAGCCAATCTTGTGCATCCAATAGGTGTGTTTGTGTCATTTGATGAACATTTAGGTCATTTTCGTCCTCCCAAGGCTTATTCTTATCCAATTAGGGTTTTAAGCAATCTTGTGCATCCAATAAGTTCATTTGTGTCATTGGATTAAGATTTAAGTCATTTTCGTCCTCCCTAGGCTTATTTTTGTGCAATTAGGGTTTTTAACCAATCTTGTGCATCCAATAGGTGTGTTTGTGTCATTAGATGAACATTTAGGTCATTTTCATCCTCCCTAGGCTTATTGTTGTCCAATTAGGGTTTTTAACCAATCTTGTGCATCCAATAGGTGTGTTTGTGTCATTGGATGAACATTTAGGTCATTTTCGTCCTCCCTAGCTTATTCTTGTCCAATTAGGGTTTTAAGCAATCTTGTGCGTCCAATAAGTTCATTTGTGTCATTGGATTAAGATTTAAGTCATTTTCGTCCTCCCTAGGCTTATTCTTGTTCAATTAGGGTTTCTAACCAATCTTGTGCATCCAATAGGTGTGTTTGTGTCATTGGATGAACATTTAGGTCATTTTCGTTTTCCCTAGTCTTATTCTTGTCCAATTAGGGTTTTTAAGCAATGTTGTGCATCCAATAAGTTCAATTGTGTCATTGGATAAACATTTAGGTCATTTTCGTCCTCCCTAGGCTTATTCTTGTCCAATTAGGGTTTTTAACCAATCTTGTGCCTCCAATAAGTTCATTTGTGTCATTGGATGAACATTTAGGTCATTTTCATCCTCCCAAGCCTTATTCTTGTCCAATTAGGGTTTTTAACCAATCTTGTGCATCCAATAAGTTCATTTGTGTCATTGGATGAACATTTAGGTCATTTTCGTCCTCCCTAGGCTTATTCATGTCCAATTAGGGTTTTTAAGCAATCTTGTGCATCCAATAAGTTCATTTGTGTCATTCGATGAACATTTAGGTCATTTTCGACCTCCCAAGGCTTATTCTTGTCCAATTAGGGTTTTAAGCAATCTTGTGCATCCAATAAGTTCATTTGTGTCATTGGATTAAGATTTAAGTCATTTTCGTTCTCCCTAGGCTTATTCTTGTCCAGTTAGGGTTTTTAACCAATCTTGTGCGTCCAATAGGTGTGTTTGTGTCATTGGATGAACATTTAGGTCATTTTCGTCCTCCCTAGGCTTATTCTTGTCCAATTAGGGTTTTTAACCAATCTTGTGCATCCAATAAGTTCATTTGTGTCATTGGATGAACATTTAGGTCATTTTCGTCCTCCCTAGGCTTATTCATGTCCAATTAGGGTTTTTAAGCAATCTTGTGCATCTAGTAAGTTCATTTGTGTCATTGGATGAACATTTAGGTCATTTTCGTCCTCCCTAGGCTTATTTTTTTGCAATTAGGGTTTTTAACCAATCTTGTGCATCCAATAGGTGTGTTTGTGTCATTGGATGAACATTTAGGTCATTTTCGTCCTCCCTAGGCTTATTTTTGTGCAATTAGGGTTTTTAACCAATCTTGTGCATCCAATAGGTGTATTTGTGTCATTAGATGAACATTTAGGTCATTTTCGTCCTCCCTAGGCTTATTGTTGTCCAATTAGGGTTTTTAACCAATCTTGTGCATCCAATAGGTGTGTTTGTGTCATTGGATGAACATTTAGGTCATTTTCGTCCTCTCTAGTCTTATTCTATTCGAATTAGGGTTTTAAGCCAATCTTGTGCATCCAATAGGTGTGTTTGTGTCATTCGATGAACATTTAGGTCATTTTCGACCTCCCAAGGCTTATTCTTATCCAGTTAGGGTTTTAAGCAATCTTGTGCATCCAATAAGTTCATTTGTGTCATTGGATTAAGATTTAAGTCATTTTCGTCCTCCCTAGGCTTATTCTTGTCCAATTAGGGTTTCTAACCAATCTTGTGCATCCAATAAGTTCATTTGTGTCATTGGATGAACATTTAGGTCATTTTCGTCCTCCCTAGGCTTATTCTTGTCCAATTAGGGTTTTTAACCAATCTTGTGCATCCAATAAGTTCATTTGTGTTATTGGATGAACATTTAGGTCATTTTCGTCCTCCCTAGGCTTATTCTTGTCCAATTAGGGTTTCTAACCAATCTTGTGCATCCAATAAGTTCATTTGTGTCATTGGATGAACATTTCGGTCATTTTCGTCCTCCCTAGGCTTATTCTTGTCCAATTAGGGTTTTTAACCAATCTTGTGCCTCCAATAGGTGTGTTTGTGTCATTGGATGAACATTTAGGTCATTTTCGTTCTCCCTAGGCTTATTCTTGTCCAATTAGGGTTTTTAACCAATCTTGTGCATCCAATAAGTTCATTTGTATCATTGGATGAACATTGTGGTCATTTTCGTCCACCTTAGGCTTATTCTTGTCCAATTAGGGTTTTTAACCAATCTTGTGCATCCAATAAGTTCATTTGTGTCATTGGATGAACATTTAGGTCATTTTCGTCCTCCCAAGGCTTATTGTTGCCCAATTAGGGTTTTTACCCAATCTTGTGCATCCAATAAGTTCATTTGTGTCATTGGATGAACATTTAGGTCATTTTCGTCCTCCCTAGGTTTATTCTTGTCCAATTAGGGTTTTTAAGCTATCTTGTGCATCCAATAAGTTCATTTGTGTCATTGGATGAACATTTAGATCATTTTCGTCCTCCCTAGGCTTATTCTTGTTCAATTAGGGTTTCTAACCAATCTTGTGCATCCAATAGGTGTGTTTGTGTCATTGGATGAACATTTAGGTCATTTTCGTCCTCCCTAGTCTTATTCTTGTCCAATTAGGGTTTTTAACCAATCTTGTGCATCCAATAGGTGTGTTTGTGTCATTGGATGAACATTTAGGTCATTTTCGTCCTCCCTAGGATTATTATTGTCCAATTAGGGTTTTTAACCAATCTTGTGCATCCAATAAGTTCATTTGTGTCATTGGATAAACAATTAGGTCATTTTCGTCCACCCTAGGCTTATTCTTGTCCAATCAGGGTTTTTAACCAATCTTGTGCATCCAATAAGTTCATTTGTGTCATTGGATGAACATTTAGGTCATTTTCGTCCTCCCTAGGCTTATTCTTGTTCAATTAGGGTTTCTAACCAATCTTGTGCATCCAATAGGTGTGTTTGTGTCATTGGATGAACATTTAGCTCATTTTCGTCCTCCCTAGTCTTATTCTTGTCCAATTAGGGTTTTAAGCAATCTTGTGCATCCAATAAGTTCAATTGTGTCATTGGATGAACATTTAGGTCATTTTTCCTCCTCCCTAGGCTTATTCTTGTCCAATTTGGTTTTTAAGCAATCTTGTGCATCCAATAAGTTCATTTGTGTCATTGGATGAACATTTAGGTCATTTTCGTCCTCCCTAGGCTTATTCTTGTCCAATTAGGGTTTATAAGAAATCTTGTGCATCCAATAAGTTCATTTGTGTCATTGGATGAACATTTAGGTCATTTTCGTCCTCCCTAGGCTTATTCTTGTCCAATTAGGGTTTTTAAGCAATCTTGTGAATCCTATAAGTTCATTTGTTTCATTGGATGAACATTTAGGTGATTTTCGTCCTCCCTAGGCTTATTCTTGTCCAATTAGGGTTTATAAGCAATCTTGTGCATCCAATAAGTTCATTTGTGTCATTGGATGAACATTTAGGTCATTTTCGTCCTCCCTAGGCTTATTCTTGTCCAATTAGGGTTTTAAGCCAATCTTGTGCATCCAATAGGTGTGTTTGTGTCATTCGATGAACATTTAGGTCATTTTCGTCCTCCCAAGGCTTATTCTTATCCAATTAGGGTTTTAAGCAATGTTGTGCATCCAATAAGTTCATTTGTGTCATTGGATTAAGATTTAAGTCATTTTCGTCCTCCCTAGGCTTATTCTTGTCCAATTAGGGTTTCTAACCAATCTTGTGCATCCAATAAGTTCATTTGTGTCATTGGATGAACATTTAGGTCATTTTCGTCCTCCCTAGGCTTATTCTTGTCCAATTAGGGTTTTTAACCAATCTTGTGCATCCAATAAGTTCATTTGTGTCATTGGATGAACATTTAGGTCATTTTCGTCCTCCCTAGGCTTATTCTTGTCCAGTTAGGGTTTTTAACCAACCTTGTGCATCCAATAAGTTCATTTGTGTCATTGGAGGAACATTTAGGTCATTTTTCGTCCTCCCTAGTCTTATTCTTGTCCAATTCGGGTTTTTATGCAATCTTGTACATCCATTAGGTGTGTTTGTGTCATTGGACGAACATTTAGGTCATTTTCGTCCTCCCTAGGCTTATTCTTGTCCAATTAGGGTTTTTAACCAATCTTGTGCATCCAATAAGTTCATTTGTGTCATTGGATGAACATTTAGGTCATTTTCGTCCTCCCTAGGCTTATTCTTGTCCAATTAGGGTTTTTAACCAATCTTGTGCATCCAATAGGTGTGTTTGTGTCATTGGATGAACATTTAGGTCATTTTCGTTCATTCTAGGCTTATTCTTGTCCAATTAGGGTTTTTTACCAATCCTGTGCATCCAATAAGTTTATTTGTGTCATTGGATAAACATTTAGGTCATTTTCGTCCACCCTAGGCTTATTCTTGTCCAATTAGGGTTTTTAACCAATCTTGTGCATCCAATAAGTTCATTTGTGTCATTGGATGAACATTTAGGTCATTTTCGTCCTCCCAAGGCTTATTGTTGTCCAATTAGGGTTTTTAACCAATCTTGTGCATCCAATAGGGGTGTTTATGTCATTGGATGAACATTTAGGTCATTTTCGTCCTCCCTAGGCTTATTCTTGTCCAATTAGGGTTTCTAACCAATCTTGTGCATCCAATAAGTTCATTTGTGTCATTGGATGAACATTTAGGTCATTTTCGTCCTCCCTAGGCTTATTCTTGTCCAATTAGGGTTTTTAACCAATCTTGTGCATCCAATAGGTGTGTTTGTGTCATTGGATGAACATTTAGGTCATTTTCGTCTTCCCTAGGCTTATTCTTGTCCAATTAGGATTTCTAACCAATCTTATGCATCCAATAGGTGTGTTTGTGTCATTGGATGATCATTTAGGTCATTTTCGTCCTCCCTAGGCTTATTCTTGTCTAATTAGGGTTTTTAAGCAATCTTGTGCATCCAAAAAGTTCATTTGTGTCATTGGATGAACATTTAGGTCATTTTCGTCCACCCTAGGCTTATTCTTGTCCAATTAGGGTTTTTAACCAATCTTGTGCATCCAATAAGTTCATTTGTGTCATTGGATGAACATTTAGGTCATTTTCGTCCTCCCAAGGCTTATTCTTGTCCAATTAGGGTTTCTAACCAATCTTGTGCATCCAATAAGTTAATTTGTGTCATTGGATGAACATTTACGTCATTTTCGTCCTCCCTAGGCTTATTCTTGTCCAATTAGGGTTTTTAAGCAATCTTGTGCATCAAATAAGTTCATTTGTGTCATTGGATGAACATTTAGGTCATTTTCGTCCACCCTAGGCTTATTCTTGTCCAATTAGAGTTTTTAACCAATCTTGTGCATCCAATAAGTTCATTTGTGTCATTGGATGAACATTTAGGTCATTTTCGTCCTCCCTAGGCTTATTCTTGTCCAATTAGGGTTTTTAACCAATCTTGTGCATCCAATAAGTTCATTTGTGTCATTGGATGAACATTTAGGTCATTTTCGTCCTCCCTAGGCTTATTCTTGTCCAATTAGGGTTTTTAACCAATCTTGTGCATCCAATAAGTTCATTTGTGTCATTGGACGAACCTTTAGGTCATTTTCGTCCTCCCTAGGCTTATTCTTGTCCAATTAGGGTTTTAAGCAATCTTGTGCATCCAATAAGTTCATTTGTGTCATTGGATGAACATTTAGGTCATTTTCGTCCTCCCTAGGCTTATTCTTGTCCAATTAGGGTTTTTAACCAATCTTGTGCATCCAATAAGTTCATTTGTGTCATTGGATGAACATTTAGGTCATTTTCGTCCTCCCTAGGCTTATTCTTGTCCAATTAGGGTTTTTAACCAATCTTGTGCATCCAATAAGTTCATTTGTGTCATCGGTTGAACATTTAGGTCATTTTCGTCCTCCCTAGGCTTATTCTTGTCCAATTAGGGTTTTTAACCAACCTTGTGCATCCAATAAGTTCATTTGTGTCATTGGTGGAACATTTAGGTCATTTACGTCCTCCCTAGTCTTATTCTTGTCCAATTAGGGTTTTTAACCAATCTTGTGCATCCAATAAGTTCATTTGTGTCATTGGATGAACATTTAGGTCATTTTCGTCCTCCCTAGGCTTATTCTTGTCCAATTAGGGTTTTTAACCAATCTTGTGCATCCAATAGGTGTGTTTGTGTCATTGGATGTACATTTAGGTCATTTTCATCCTCCCTAGGCTTATTCTTGTCCAATTAGGGTTTTTAACCAATCTTTTGCATCCAATAAGTTCATTTGTGTCATTGGATGAATAGTTAGGTCATTTTCGTCCTCCCTAGGCTTATTCTTGTCCAATTAGGGTTTCTAACCATTCTTGTGCATCCAATAGGTGTGTTTGTGTCATTGGATGAACATTTAGGTCATTTTCGTCCTCCCTAGTCTTATTCTTGTCCAATTAGGGTTTTTAACCAATCTTGTGCATCCAATAAGTTCATTTGTGTCATTGGATAAACATTTAGGTCATTTTCGTCCGCCCTAGTCTTATTCTTGTCCAATTAGGGTTTTTAACCAATCTTGTGCATCCAATAGGTGTGTTTGTGTCATTGGATGAACATTTAGGTCATTTTCGTCCTCCCTAGGCTTATTCTTGTCCAATTAGGGTTTTTAACCAATCTTGTGCATCCAATAAGTTCATTTGTGTCATTGGATAAACATTTAGGTCATTTTCGTCCACCCTAGGCTTATTCTTGTCCAATTAGGGTTTTTAACCAATCTTGTGCATCCAATAGGTGTGTTTGTGTCATTGGATGAACGCTTAGGTCATTTTCGTCCTCCCTAGGCTTATTCTTGTCCAATTAGGGTTTCTAACCAATCTTGTGCATCCAATAGGTGTATTTGTGTCATTGGATGAACATTTAGGTCATTTTCGTCCTCCCTAGGCTTATTCTTGTCCAATTAGGGTTTTTAAGCAATCTTGTGCATCCAATAAGTTCATTTGTGTCATTGGATTAAGATTTAAGTCATTTTCGTCCTCCCTAGGCTTATTCTTGTCCAATTAGGGTTTTTAACCAATCTTGTGCATCCAATAAGTTCATTTGTGTCATTGGATGAACATTTAGGTCATTTTCGTCCTCCCTAGGCTTATTTTTGTCCAATTATGGTTTTTAACCAATCTTGTGCATCCAATAAGTTCATTTGTGTCATTGGATGAACATTTAGGTCATTTTCGTCCTCCCTAGGCTTATTCTTGTCCAATTAGGGTTTTTAACCAATCTTGTGCATCCAATAAGTTCATTTGTGTCATTGGATGAACATTTAGGTCATTTTCGTCCTCCCTAGGCTTATTCTTGTCCAATTAGGGTTTTTAACCAATCTTGTGCATCCAATAAGTTCATTTGTGTCATTGGATGAACATTTAGGTCATTTTCGTCCTCCCTAGGCTTATTCTTGTACAATTAGGGTTTTTAACCAATCTTGTGCATCCAATAAGTTCATTTGTGTCATCGGATGAACATTTAGGTCATTTTCGTCCTCCCTAGGCTTATTCTTGTCCAATTAGGGGTTTTAGCCAATCTTGTGCAACCAATTAGTTCATATGTCTCATTGGATGAACATTTAGGTCATTTTCGTCCTCCCTAGGCTTATTCTTGTCCAATTAGGGGTTTTAGACAATCTTGTGCAACCAATAAGTTCATTTGTGTCATTGGAGGAACATTTATGACACTTTCGTCCTCCCTAGGCTTATTCTTGTCCAATTAGGATTTTTAACCAATCTTGTGCATCCAATAGGTGTTTGTGTCATTGGAGGAACATTTAAGTCATTTTCGTCCTCCCTAGTCTTATTCTTGTCCAATTAGCGTTTTTATGCAATCTTTTGCATCCAATAGGTGTGTTTGTGTCATTGGACGAACATTTAGGACATTTTCGTCGTCCCTAGGCTTATTCTTGTCCAATTAGGGTTTTTAACCAATCTTGTGCATCCAATAAGTTCATTTGTGTCATTGGATGAACATTTAGGTCATTTTCGTCCTCCCTAGGCTTATTCTTGTCCAATTAGGGTTTTTAACCAATCTTGTGCATCCAATAAGTTCATTTGTGTCATTGGATGAACATTTAGGTCATTTTCGTCCTCCCTAGGCTTATTCTTGTCCAATTAGGGTTTTTAACCAATCTTGTGCATCCAATAAGTTCATTTGTGTCATTGGATGAACATTTAGGTCATTTTCGTCCTCCTTAGGCTTATTCTTGTCCAATTAGGGTTTCTAACCAATCTTTTGCATCCAATAGGTGTATTTGTGTCATTGGATGAACATTTAGTTCATTTTCGTCCTCCCTAGTCTTATTCTTGTCCAATTAGGGTTTTAAGCAATCTTGTGCATCCAATAAGTTCATTTGTGTCATTGGATGAACATTTAGGTCATTTTCGTCCTCCCTAGGCTTATTCTTGTCCAATTAGGGTTTTTAAGCAATCTTGTGCATCCAAAAAGTTCATTTGTGTCATTGGATGAAGATTTAGGTCATTTTCGTCCTCCCTAGGCTTATTCTTGTCCAATTAGGGTTTCTAACCAATCTTTTGCATCCAATAGGTGTGTTTGTGTCATTGGATGAACATTTAGGTCATTTTCGTCCTCCCTAGTCTTATTCTTGTCCAATTAGGATTTTAAGCAATCTTGTGCATCCAATAAGTTCATTTGTGTCATTGGATGAACATTTAGGTCATTTTCGTCCTCCCTAGTCTTATTCTTGTCCAATTAGTGTTTTAAGCTAATCTTGTGCATCCAATAGGTGTGTGTTTGTGTCATTTGATGAACATTTAGGTCATTTTCGTCCTCCCAAGGCTTATTCTTATCCAATTAGGGTTTTAAGCAATCTTGTGCATCCAATAAGTTCATTTGTGTCATTGGATTAAGATTTAAGTCATTTTCGTCCTCCCTAGGCTTATTCTTGTCAAGTTAGGGTTTTTAACCAATCTTGTGCATCCAATAGGTGTGTTTGTGTCATTGGATGAACATTTATGTCATTTTCGTCCTCCCCAGGCTTATTCTTGTCCAATTAGGGTTTTTAACCAATCTTGTGCATCCAATAAGTTCATTTGTGTCATTGGATGAACATTTAGGTCATTTTCGTCCTCCCTAGGCTTATTCTTGTCCAATTAGGGTTTTTAAGCAATCTTGTGCATCCAATAAGTTCATTTGTGTCATTGGATGAACATTTAGATCATTTTCGTCCTCCCTAGGCTTATTCTTGTTCAATTAGGGTTTCTAACCAATCTTGTGCATCCAATAGGTGTGTTTGTGTCATTGGATGAACATTTAGGTCATTTTCTTCCTCCCTAGTCTTATTCTTTTCCAATTAGGGTTTTTAACCAATCTTGTGCATCCAATAGGTGTGTTTGTGTCATTGGATGAACATTTAGGTCATTTTCGTCCTCCCTAGGCTTATTATTGTCCAACTAGGGTTTTTAACCAATCTTGTGCATCCAATAAGTTCATTTGTGTCATTGGATAAAAATTTAGGTCATTTTCGTCCACCCTAGGCTTATTCTTGTCCAATCCGGGTTTTTAACCAATCTTGTGCATCCAATAAGTTCATTTGTGTCATTGGATGAACATTTAGGTCATTTTCGTCATCCATAGGCTTATTCTTGTCCAATTAGGGTTTTTAACCAATCTTGTGCATCCAATAGGTGTGTTTGTGTCATTGGATGAACATTTAGGTCATTTTCGTCCTCCCTAGTCTTATTCTTGTCCAATTAGGGTTTTAAGCAATCTTGTGCATCCAATAAGTTCATTTGTGTCATTGGATTAAGATTTAAGTTATTTTCGTCCTCCCTAGGCTTATTCTTGTTCAATTAGGGTTTCTAACCAATCTTGTGCATCCAATAGGTGTGTTTGTGTCATTGGATGAACATTTAGGTCATTTTTGTCCTCCCTAGTCTTATTCTTGTCCAATTAGGGTTTTAAGAAATCTTGTGCATCCAATAAGTTCAATTGTGTCATTGGATGAACATTTAGGTCATTTTTCCTCCTCCCTAGGCTTATTCTTTTCCAATTTGGTTTTTAAGCAATCTTGTGCATCCAATAAGTTCATTTGTGTCATTGGATGAACATTTAGGTCATTTTCGTCCTCCCTAGGCTTATTCTTGTCCAATTAGGGTTTATAAGCAATCTTGTGCATCCAATAAGTTCATTTGTGTCATTGGATGAACATTTAGGTCATTTTCGTCCTCCCTAGGCTTATTCTTGTCCAATTAGGGTTTTTAAGCAATCTTGTGCATCCAAAAAGTTCATTTGTGTCATTGGATGAACATTTAGGTCATTTTCGTCCACCCTAGGCTTATTCTTGTCCAATTAGGGTTTTTAACCAATCTTGTGCATCCAATAAGTTCATTTGTGTCATTGGATGAACATTTAGGTCATTTTCGTCCTCCCAAGGCTTATTCTTGTCCAATTAGGGTTTCTAACCAATCTTGTGCATCCAATAAGTTAATTTGTGTCATTGGATGAACATTTACGTCATTTTCGTCCTCCCTAGGCTTATTCTTGTCCAATTAGGGTTTTTAAGCAATCTTGTGCATCAAATAAGTTCATTTGTGTCATTGGATGAACATTTAGGTCATTTTCGTCCACCCTAGGCTTATTCTTGTCCAATTAGAGTTTTTAACCAATCTTGTGCATCCAATAAGTTCATTTGTGTCATTGGATGAACATTTAGGTCATTTTCGTCCTCCCTAGGCTTATTCTTGTCCAATTAGGGTTTTTAACCAATCTTGTGCATCCAATAAGTTCATTTGTGTCATTGGATGAACATTTAGGTCATTTTCGTCCTCCCTAGGCTTATTCTTGTCCAATTAGGGTTTTTAACCAATCTTGTGCATCCAATAAGTTCATTTGTGTCATTGGACGAACCTTTAGGTCATTTTCGTCCTCCCTAGGCTTATTCTTGTCCAATTAGGGTTTTAAGCAATCTTGTGCATCCAATAAGTTCATTTGTGTCATTGGATGAACATTTAGGTCATTTTCGTCCTCCCTAGGCTTATTCTTGTCCAATTAGGGTTTTTAACCAATCTTGTGCATCCAATAAGTTCATTTGTGTCATTGGATGAACATTTAGGTCATTTTCGTCCTCCCTAGAATTATTCTTGTCCAATTAGGGTTTCTAACCAATCTTGCGCATCCAATAAGTTCATTTGTGTCGTTGGATGAACATTTAGGTCATTTTCGTCCTCCCTAGGCTTATTCTTGTCCAATTAGGGTTTATAAGCAATCTTCTGCATCCAATAAGTTCATTTGTGTCATTGGATGAACATTTAGGTCATTTTCGTCCTCTCTAGGCTTATTCTTGTCCAATTAGGGTTTCTAACCAATCTTGTGCATCCAATAAGTTCATTTGTGTCATTGGATGAACATTTAGGTCATTTTCGTCCTCCCTAGGCTTATTCTTGTCCAATTAGGGTTTTTAACCAATCTTGTGCATCCAATAAGTTCATTTGTGTCATTGGATAAACATTTAGGTCATTTTCGTCCTCCCTAGGCTTATTCTTGTCCAATTAGGGTTTTTAACCAATCTTTTGCATCCAATAGGTGTGTTTGTGTCATTGGATGAACATTTAGATCATTTTCGTCCTCCCTAGGCTTATACTTGTCCAATTAGGGTTTTTAAGCAATCTTGTGCATCCAATAAGTTCATTTGTGTCATTGGATGAACATTTAGGTCATTTTCGTCCTCCCTAGGCTTATTCTTGTCCAATTAGGGTTTTTAACCAATCTTGTGCATCCAATAAGTTCATTTGTGTCATTGGATGAACATTTAGGTCATTTTTGTCCTCCCTAGGCTTATTCTTGTCCAATTATGGTTTTTAACCAATCTAGTGCATCCAATAGGTGTGTTTGTGTCATTGGATGAACATTTAGGTCATTTTCGTCCTCCCTAGGCTTATTCTTGTCCAATTAGGGTTTTTAAGCAATCTTGTGAATCCAATAAGTTCATTTGTGTCATTGGATGAACATTTAGGTCATTTTCGTCCTCCCTAGGCTTATTCTTGTCCAATTAGGGTTTTTAAGCTATCTTGTGCATCCAATAAGTTCATTTGTGTCATTGGATGAACATTTAGATCATTTTCGTCCTCCCTAGGCTTATTCTTGTCCAATTAGGGTTTCTAACCAATCTTGTGCATCCAATAGGTGTGTTTGTGTCATTGGATGAACATTTAGGTCATTTTCGTCCTCTCTAGTCTTATTCTTGTCCAATTAGGGTTTTAAGCCAATCTTGTGCATCCAATAGGTGTGTTTGTGTCATTCGATGAACATTTAGGTCATTTTCGACCTCCCAAGGCTTATTCTTATCCAATTAGGGTTTTAAGCAATCTTGTGCATCCAATAAGTTCATTTGTGTCATTGGATGAACATTTAGGTCATTTTCGTCCTCCCTAGGCTTATTCTTGTCCAATTAGGGTTTCTAACCAATCTTGTGCATCCAATAGGTGTGTTTGTGTCATTGGATGGACATTTTGGTCATTTTCGTCCTCCCTAGGCTTATTCTTGTCCAATTAGGGTTTTTAACCAATCTTGTGCATCCAATAAGTTCATTTGTGTCATTGGATGAACATTTAGGTCATTTTCGTCCTCCCTAGGCTTATTCTTGTCCAATTAGGGTTTTTAACCAATCTTGTGCATCCAATAAGTTCATTTGTGTCATTGGATGAACATTTAGGTCATATTCGTCCTCACTAGGCTTATTCTTGTCCAATTAGGGTTTTTAACCAATCTTGTGCATCCAATAAGTTCATTTGTGTCATTGGATGAACATTTAGGTCATTTTCGTCCTCCCTAGTCTTATTCTTGTCCAATTAGGGTTTTTATGCAATCTTGGCATCCAATAGGTGTGTTTGTGTCATTGGACGAACATTTAGGTCATTTTCGTCCTCCCTAGGCTTATTCTTGTCCAATTAGGGTTTTTAACCAATCTTGTGCATCCAATAAGTTCATTTGTGTCATTGGATGAACATTTAGGTCATTTTCGTCCTCCCTAGGCTTATTCTTGTCCAACTAGGGTTTTTAACCAATCATGTGCAACCAAAAAGTTGATTTGTGTCATTGGATGAACATTTAGGTCATTTTCGTCCTCCCTAGGCTTATTCTTGTCCAATTAGGGTTTTTAACCAATCTTGTGCATCCAATAAGTTCATTTGTGTCATTGGATGAACATTTAGGTCATTTTCGTCCTCCCTAGGCTTATTCTTGTCCAATTAGGGTTTTTATGCAATCTTGTGTATCCAATAGGTGTGTTTGTGTCGTTGGACGAACATTTAGGTCATTTTCGTCCTCCCTAGGCTTATTCTTGTCTAATTAGGGTTTTTAACCAATCTTGTGCATCCAATAAGTTCATTTGTGTCATTGGATGAACATTTAGGTCATTTTCGTCCTCCCTAGGCTTATTCTTGTCCAATTAGGGTTTTTAACCAATCTTGTGCATCCAATAAGTTCATTTGTGTCATTGGATGAACATTTAGGTCATTTTCGTCCTCCCTAGGCTTATTCTTGTCTAATTAGGATTTTTAACCAATCTTGTGCATCCAATAAGTTCATTTGTGTCATTGGATGAACATTTAGGTCATTTTCGTCCTCCCTAGAATTATTCTTGTCCAATTAGGGTTTCTAACCAATCTTGTGCATCCAATAAGTTCATTTGTGTCATTGGATGAACATTTAGGTCATTTTTGTCCTCCCTAGGCTTATTCTTGTCCAATTATGGTTTTTAACCAATCTAGTGCATCCAATAGGTGTGTTTGTGTCATTGGATGAACATTTAGGTCATTTTCGTCCTCCCTAGGCTTATTCTTGTCCAATTAGGGTTTTTAAGCAATCTTGTGCATCCAATAAGTTCATTTGTGTCATTGGATGAACATTTAGGTCATTTTCGTCCTCCCTAGGCTTATTCTTGTCCAATTAGGGTTTTTAACCAATCATGTGCATCCAACACGTGTGTTTGTGTCATTGGATGAACATTTAGGTCATTTTCGTCCTCCCTAGGCTTATTCTTGTCCAATTAGGGTTTTTAACCAATCTTGTGCATCCAATAAGTTCATTTGTGTCATTGGATAAACATTTAGGTCATTTTCGCCCACCCTAGGCTTATTCTTGTCCAATTAGGGTTTTTAACCAATCTTGTGCATCTAATAAGTTCATTTGTGTCATTGGATGAACATTTAGGTCATTTTCGTCCTCCCAAGCCTTATTCTTGTCCAATTAGGGTTTTTAAACCAATCATGTGCATCCAATAAGTTCATTTGTGTCATTGGATGAACATTTAGGTCATTTTCGTCCTCCCTAGGCTTATTCTTGTCCAATTAGGGTTTTTAAGCAATCTTGTGCATCCTATAAGTTCATTTGTTTCATTGGATGAACATTTAGGTCATTTTCGTCCTCCCTAGGCTTATTCTTGTTCATTTAGGGTTTCTAACCAATCTTGTGCATCCAATAGGTGTGTTTGTGTCATTGGATGAACATTTAGGTCATTTTCGTCCTCCCTAGTCTTATTCTTGTCCAATCAGGGTTTTAAGCAATCTTGTGCATCCAATATGTTCATTTGTGTCATTGGATGAACATTTAGGTCATTTTCGTCCTCCCTAGGCTTATTCTTGTCGAATTAGGGTTTATAAGCAATCTTGTGCATCCAATAAGTTCATTTGTGTCATTGGATGAACATTTAGGTCATTTTCGTCCTCCCTAGGCTTATTCTTGTCCAATTAGGGTTTTTAAGCAATCTTGTGAATCCTATAAGTTCATTTGTTTCATTGGATGAACATTTAGGTCATTTTCGTCCTCCCTAGGCCTATTCTTGTCCAATTAGGGTTTTTAAGCAATCTTGTGCATTCAATAAGTTCAATTGTATCATTGGATGAACATTTAGGTCATTTTTCCTCCTCCCTAGGCTTATTCTTGTCCAATTTGGTTTTTAAGCAATCTTGTGCATCTAATAAGTTCATTTGTGTCATTGGATGAACATTTAGGTCATTTTCGTCCTCCCTAGTCTTATTCTTGTCCAATTAGGGTTTTAAGCAATCTTGTGCATTCAATAAGTTCAATTGTGTCATTGGATGAACATTTAGGTCATTTTTCCTCCTCCCTAGGCTTATTCTTGTCCAATTTGGTTTTTAAGCAATCTTGTGCATCCAATAAGTTCATTTGTGTCATTGGATGAACATTTAGGTCATTTTCGTCCTCCCTAGGCTTATTCTTGTCCAATTAGGGTTTATAAGCAATCTTGTGCATCCAATAAGTTCATTTGTGTCATTGGATGAACATTTAGGTCATTTTCGTCCTCCCTAGGCTTATTCTTGTCCAATTAGGGTTTTTAAGCAATCTTGTGAATCCTATAAGTTCATTTGTTTCATTGGATGAACATTTAGGTCATTTTCGTCCTCCCTAGGCTTATTCTTGTTCAATTAGGGTTTCTAACCAATCTTGTGTATCCAATAGGTGTGTTTGTGTCATTGGATGAACATTTAGGTCATTTTCGTCCTCCCTAGTCTTATTCTTGTCCAATAAGGGTTTTAAGCAATCTTGTGCATCCAATAAGTTCATTTGTGTCATTGGATGAACATTTAGGTCATTTTTCGACCTCCCTAAGCTTATTCTTGTCCAATTATGGTTTTTAAGGAATCTTGTGCATCCAATAAGTTCATTTGTGTCATTGGATGAACATTTAGGTCATTTTCGTCCTCCCTAGGCTTATTCTTGTCCAATTAGGGTTTATAAGCAATCTTGTGCATCCAATAAGTTCATTTGTGTCATTGGATGAACATTTAGGTCATTTTCGTCCTCCCTAGGCTTTTTCTTGTCCAATTAGGGTTTCTAACCAATCTTGTGCATCCAATAAGTTCATTTGTGTCATTGGATGAACATTTAGGTCATTTTCGTCCTCCCTAGGCTTATTCTTGTCCAATTAGGGTTTTTAACCAATCTTGTGCATCCAATAAGTTCATTTGTGTCATTGGATGAACATTTAGGTCATTTTCGTCCTCCCTAGGCTTATTCTTGTCCAATTAGGGGTTCTAACCAATCTTGTGCATCCAATAGGTGTATTTGTCTCATTGGATGAACATTTAGGTCATTTTCGTCTTCCCTAGGCTTATTCTTGTCTAATTAGGGTTTTTAAGCAATCTTGTGCATCCAATAAGTTCATTTGTGTTATTGGATGAACATTTAGGTCATTTTCGTCCTCCCTAGGCTTATTCTTGTCCAATTAGGGTTTTTAACCGATCTTGTGCATCCAATAGGTGTGTTTGTGTCATTAGATGAACATTTAGGTCAGTTTCATCCTCCCTAGGCTTATTCGTGTCCAATTAGGGTTTCTAACCAATCTTAGGCATCCAATAGGTGTATTTGTGTCATCGGATGAACATTTAGGTCATTTTTGTCCACCCTAGGCTTATTCTTGTCCAATTAGGGTTTTTAACCAATCTTGTGCATCTGATAGGTGTGTTTGTGTCATCGGATGAACATTTAGGTCATTTTCGTCCTCCCTAGGCTTATTCTTGTCCAATTAAGGTTTTTAACCATTCTTGTGCATCCAATAAGTTCATTTGTCTCATTGGATGAACATTTAGGTCATTTTCGTCCTCGTTACGCTTATTCTTGTCCAATTAGGGTTTTTAACCAATCTTGTGCATCCGATAGGTGTGTTTGTGTCATCGGATGAACATTTAGGTCATTTTCGTCCACCCTAGGCTTATTCTTGTCCAATTAGGGTTTCTAACCAATCTTGTGCATCCAATAGGTGTATTTGTGTCATTGGATGAACATTTAGGTCATTTTCGTCCTCCCTAGGCTTATTCTTGTCCAATTAGGGTTTTTAACAAATCTTGTGCATCCAATAAGTTCATTTGTGTCATTGGATAAACATTTAGGTCATTTTCGTCCACCCTAGGCTTATTCTTGTCCATTAAGGGTTTTTAACCAATCTTGTGCATCCAATAGGTGTGTTTGTGTCATTGGATGAACATTTAGGTCATTTTCGTCCTCCCTAGGCTTATTCTTGTCCAATTAGGGTTTCTAACCAATCTTGTGCATCCAATAGGTGTATTTGTGTCATTGGATGAACATTTAGGTCATTTTCGTCCTCCCTAGGCTTATTCTTGTCCAATTAGGGTTTTTAACCAATCTTGTGCATCCAATAGGTGTGTTTGTGTCATTGGATGAACATTTAGGTCATTTTCGTCCTCCCTAGGCTTATTCTTGTCCAATTAGGGTTTCTAACCAATCTTGTGCATCCAATAGGTGTATCTGTGTCATTGGATGAACATTTAGGTCATTTTCGTCCTCCCTAGGCTTATTCTTGTCCAATTAGGGTTTCTAACGAATCTTGTGCATCCAATAGGTGTATTTGTGTCATTGGATGAACATTTAGGTCATTTTCGTCCTCCCTAGGCTTATTCTTGTCTAAATAGGGTTTTTAATCAATCTTGTGCATCCAATAAGTTCATTTGTGTTATTGGATGAACATTTAGGTCATTTTCGTCCTCCCTAGGCTTATTCTTGTCCAATTAGGGTTTTTAACCAATCTTGTGCATCCAATAGGTGTGTTTGTGTCATTGGATGAACATTTAGGTCATTTTCGTCCTCCCTAGGCTTATACTTGTCCCATTAAGGTTTTTAACCAATCTTGTGCATCCAATAAGTTCATTTGTGTCATTGGATGAACATTTAGGTCATTTTCGTCCTCCCTAGGCTTATTCTTGTCCAATTAGGGTTTTTAACCAATCTTGTGCATCCAATAGGTGTGTTTGTGTCATTGGATGAACATTTAGGTCATTTTCGTCCTCCCTAGGCTTATGCTTGTCAAATTAGGGTTTCTAACCAATCTTTTGCATCCAATAGGTGTATTTGTGTCATTGGATGAACAATTAGGTCATTTTCGTGCTCCCTAGGCTTATTCTTGTCCAATTAGGGTTTTTAAGCAATCTTGTGCATCCAATAAGTTCATTTGTGTCATTGGATGAACATTTAGGTCATTTTCGTCCTCCCTAGGCTTATTCTTGTCCAATTAGGGTTTTTAACCAATCTTGTGCATCCAATAGGTGTGTTTGTGTCATTGGATGAACATTTAGGTTATTTTTGTCCTACCTAGGCTTATTCTTGTCCAATTAGGGTTTCTAACCAATCTTGTGCATCCAATAGGTGTATTTGTGTCATTGGATGAACATTTAGGTCATTTTCGTCCTCCCTAGGCTTATTCTTGTCCAATTAGGGTTTTTAAGCAATCTTGTGCATCCAATAAGTTCATTTGTGTCATTGGATGAACATTTAGGTCATTTTCGTCCTCCCTAGGCTTATTCTTGTCCAATTAGGGTTTTTAGCCAATCTTGTGCATCCAATAGGTGTGTTTGTGTCATTGGATGAACATTTAGGTCATTTTCGTCCTCTCTAGGCTTATTCTTTTCCAATTAGGGTTTTTAACCAATCTTGTGCATCCAATAGGTGTATTTGTGTCATTGGATGAACATTTAGGTCATTTTCGTCCTCCCTAGGCTTATTCTTGTCCAATTAAGGTTTTTAAGCAATCTTGTGCATCCAATAAGTTCATTTGTGTCATTGGATGAACATTTAGGTCATTTTCGTCCTACCCAGGCTTATTCTTGTCCAATTAGGGTTTTTAACCAATCTTGTGCATCCAATAGGTGTATTTGTGTCATTGGATGAACATTTAGGTAATTTTCGTCCTCCCTAGGCTTATTCTTGTCAAATTAGGGGTTTTAAGCAATCTTGTGCATCCAATAAGTTCATTTGTGTCATTGGATGAACATTTAGGTCATTTTCGTCCACCCTAGGCTTATTCTTGTCCAATTAAGGTTTTTAACAAATCTGGTGCATCCAATAAGTTCATTTGTGTCATTGGATGAACATTTAGGTCATTTTCGTCCACCCTAGGCTTATTCTTGTCCAATTAGGGTTTTTAACCAATCTTGTGCATCCAATAGGTGTGTTTGTGTCATTGGATGAACATTTAGGTCATTTTCGTCCTCCCTAGGCTTATTTTTTTGTCCAATTAGGGTTTCTAACCAATCTTGTGCATCCAATAGGTGTATTTGTGTCATTGGATGAACATTTAGGTCATTTTCGTCCTCCCTAGGCTTATTCTTGTCCAATTAGGGTTTTTAAGCAATCTTGTGAATCCAATAAGTTCATTTGTTTCATTGGATTAACATTTAGGTCATTTTGGTCCTCCCTAGGCTTATTCTTGTTCAATTAGGGTTTCTAACCAATCTTGTGCATCCAATAGGTGTGTTTGTGTCATTGGATGAACGTTTAGGTCATTTTCGTCCTCCCTAGTCTTATTCTTGTCCAATTAGGGTTTTAAGCAATCTTGTGCATCCAATAAGTTCATTTGTGTCATTGGATGAACATTTAGGTCATTTTCGTCCTCCCTAGGCTTATTCTTGTCCAATTAGGGTTTTTAAGCTATCTTGTGCATCCAATAAGTTCATTTGTGTCATTGGATGAACATTTAGATCATTTTCGTCCTCCCTAGGCTTATTCTTGTCCAATTAGGGTTTCTAACCAATCTTGTGCATCCAATAGGTGTGTTTGTGTCTCATTGGATGAACATTTAGGTCATTTTCGTCCTCCCTAGTCTTATTCTTGTCCAATTAGGGTTTTAAGCAATCTTGTGCATCCAATAAGTTCATTTGTGTCATTGGATGAACATTTAGGTCATTTTCGTCCTCCATAGGCTTATTTTTGTGCAATTAGGGTTTTTAACCAATCTTGTGCATCCAATAGGTGTGTTTGTGTCATTAGATGAACATTTAGGTCATTTTCATCCTCCCTAGGCTTATTGTTGTCCAATTAGGGTTTTTAACCAATCTTGTGCATCCAATAGGTGTGTTTGTGTCATTGGATGAACATTTAGGTCATTTTCGTCCTCCCAAGTCTTATTCTTGTCCTATTAGGGTTTTAAGCCAATCTTGTGCACCCAATAGGTGCGTTTGTGTCATTGGATGAACATTTAGGTCATTTTCGTCCTCCCTAGGCTTATTGTTGTTCAATTAGGGTTTTTAACCAATCTTGTGCATCCAATAAGTTCATTTGTATCATTGGATGAACATTTAGGTCATTTTCGTCCTCCCTAGGCTTATTCTTGTCCAATTAGGGTTTTTAACCAATCTTGTGCATCCAATAGGTGTGTTTGTGTCATTGGATGAACATTTAGGTCATTTTCGTCCTCCCTAGGCTTATTCTTGTCCAATTAGGGTTTTTAACCGATCTTGTGCATCCAATAGGTGTGTTTGTGTCATTGGATGAACATTTAGGTCATTTTCATCCTCCCTAGGCTTATTCTTGTCCAATTAGGGTTTCTAACCAATGTTGTGCATCCAATAAGTTCATTTGTGTCATTGGATGAACATTTAGGTCATTTTCGTCCTCCCTAGGCTTATTCTTGTCCAATTAGGGTTTTTAACCAATCTTGTGCATCCAATAGGTGTGTTTGTGTCATTGGATGAACATTTAGGTCATTTTCGTCCTCCCTGGGCTTATTCTTGTCCAATTAGGATTTTTAACCAATCTTGTGCATCCAATAAGTTCATTTGTGTCATTGGATGAACATTTAGGTCATTTTCGTCCTCCCTAGAATTATTCTTGTCCAATTAGGGTTTCTAACCAATCTTGTGCATCCAATAAGTTCATTTGTGTCATTGGATGAACATTTAGGTCATTTTCGTCCTCCCTAGGCTAATTATTGTCTAATTAGGGTTTTTAAGCAATCTTGTGCATCCAATAAGTTCATTTGTGTCATTGGATGAACATTTAGGTCATTTATGTCCTCCCTAGGCTTATTCTTGTCCAATTATGGTTTTTAACCAATCTTTTGCATCCAATAGGTGTGTTTGTGTCATTGGATGAACATTTAGGTCATTTTCGTCCTACCTAGGCTTATTCTTGTCCAATTAGGGTTTCTAACCAATCTTGTGCATCCAATAGGTGTATTTGTGTCATTGGATGAACATTTAGGTCATTTTCGTCCTCCCTAGGCTTATTCTTGTCCAATTAGGGTTTTTAAGCAATCTTGTGAATCCAATAAGTTCATTTGTTTCATTGGATTAACATTTAGGTCATTTTGGTCCTCCCTAGGCTTATTCTTGTTCAATTAGGGTTTCTAACCAATCTTGTGCATCCAATAGGTGTGTTTGTGTCATTGGATGAACGTTTAGGTCATTTTCGTCCTCCCTAGTCTTATTCTTGTCCAATTAGGGTTTTAAGCAATCTTGTGCATCCAATAAGTTCATTTGTGTCATTGGATGAACATTTAGGTTATTTTCGTCCTCACTAGGCTTAGTTTTGTGCAATTAGGGTTTTTAACCAATCTTGTGCATCCAATAGGTGTGTTTGTGTCATTAGATGAACATTTAGGTCATTTTCATCCTCCCTAGGCTTATTCTTGTGCAATTAGGGTTTCTAACCAATCTTGTGCATCCAATAGGTGTATTTGTGTCATTGGATGAACATTTAGGTCATTTTCGTCCTCCCTAGGCTTATTCTTGTCCAATTAGGGTTTTTAAGCAATCTTGTGCATCCAATAAGTTCATTTGTGTTATTGGATGAACATTTAGGTCATTTTCGTCCTCCCTAGGCTTATTCTTGTCCAATTAGGGTTTTTAACCAATCTTGTGCATCCAATAGGTGTGATTGTGTCATTGGATGAACATTTAGGTCATTTTCGTCCTCCCTAGGCTTATTCTTGTCCAATTAGGATTTTTAACCAATCTTGTGCATCCAATAGGTGTGTTTGTGTCATTGGATGAACATTTAGGTCATTTTCGTCCTACCTAGGCTTATTCTTGTCCAATTAGGGTTTCTAACCAATCTTGTGCATCCAATAGGTGTATTTGTGTCATTGGATGAACATTTAGGTCATTTTCGTCCTCCCTAGGCTTATTCTTGTCCAATTAGGGTTTTTAAGCAATCTTGTGCATCCAATAAGTTCATTTGTGTCATTGGATGAACATTTAGGTCATTTTCGTCCTGTCTAGGCTTATTCTTGTCCAATTAGGGTTTTTAACCAATCTTGTGCATCCAATAGGTGTATTTGTGTCAATGGATGAACATTTAGGTCATTTTCGTCCTCCCTAGGCTTATTCTTGTCCAATTAGGGTTTTTAAGCAATCTTGTGCATCCAATAAGTTCATTTGTGTCATTCGATGAACATTTAGGTCATTTTCGACCTCCCATGGCTTATTCTTGTCCAATTAGGGTTTTAAGCAATCTTGTGCATCCAATAAGTTCATTTGTGTCATTGGATTAAGATTTAAGTCATTTTCGTTCTCCCTAGGCTTATTCTTGTCCAATTAGGGTTTTTAACCAATCTTGTGCATCCAATAGGTGTGTTTGTGTCATTGGATGAACATTTAGGTCATTTTCGTCCTCCCTAGGCTTATTCTTGTCCAATTAGGGTTTTTAACCAATCTTGTGCATCCAATAAGTTCATTTGTGTCATTGGATGAACATTTAGGTCATTTTCGTCCTCCCTAGGCTTATTCATGTCCAATTAGGGTTTTTAAGCAATCTTGTGCATCCAATAAGTTCATTTGTGTCATTGGATGAACATTTAGGTCATTTTCGTCCTCCCTAGGCTTATTTTTGTGCAATTAGGGTTTTTAACCAATCTTGTGCATCCAATAGGTGTGTTTGTGTCATTAGATGAACATTTAGGTCATTTTCATCCTGCCTAGGCTTATTGTTGTCCAATTAGGGTTTTTAACCAATCTTGTGCATCCAATAGGCGTGTTTGTGTCATTGGATGAACATTTAGGTCATTTTCGTCCTTCCTAGACTTATTCTTGTCCAATTAGGGTTTTAAGCCAATCTTGTGCATCCAATAGGTGTGTTTGTGTCATTCGATGAACATTTAGGTCATTTTCGTCCTCCCAAGGCTTATTCTTATCCAATTAGGGTTTTAAGCAATCTTGTGCATCCAATAAGTTCATTTGTGTCATTGGATTAAGATTTAAGTCATTTTCGTCCTCCCTAGGCTTATTCTTGTCCAATTAGGGTTTCTAACCAATCTTGTGCATCCAATAAGTTCATTTGTGTCATTGGATGAACATTTAGGTCATTTTCGTCCTCCCTAGGCTTATTCTTGTCCAATTAGGGTTTTTAACCAATCTTGTGCATCCAATAAGTTCATTTGTGTTATTGGATGAACATTTAGGTCATTTTCGTCCTCCCTAGGCTTATTCTTGTCCAATTAGGGTTTCTAACCAATCTTGTGCATCCAATAAGTTCATTTGGGTCATTGGATGAACATTTCGGTCATTTTTGTCCTCCCTAGGCTTATTCTTGTCCAATTAGGGTTTTTAACCAATCTTGTGCATCCAATAGGTGTGTTTGTGTCATTGGATGAACATTTAGGTCATTTTCGTCCTACCTAGGCTTATTCTTGTCCAATTAGGGTTTTAAGCCAATCTTGTGCATCCAATAGGTGTATTTGTGTCATTGGATGAACATTTAGGTCATTTTCGTCCTCCCTAGGCTTATTCTTGTCCAATTAGGGTTTTTAAGCAATCTTGTGCATCCAATAGGTGTGTTTGTGTCATTTGATGAACATTTAGGTCATTTTCGTCCTCCCTAGGCTTATTCTTGTCCAATTAGGGTTTTTAACCAATCTTGTGCATCCAATAAGTTCATTTGTGTCATTGGATTAACATTTAAGTCATTTTCGTCCTCCCTAGGCTTATTCTTGTCCAATAAGGGTTTCTAACCAATCTTGTGCATCCAATAGGTGTGTTTGTGTTATTGGATGAACATTTAGGTCATTTTCGTCCTCCCTAGGCTTATTCTTGTCCAATTAGGGTTTTTAACCAATCTTGTGCATCCAATAGGTGTATTTGTGTCATTGGATGAACATTTAGGTCATTTTCGTCCTCTCTAGGCTTATTCTTGTCTAATTAGGGTTTTTAAGCAATCTTGTGCATCCAATAAGTTCATTTGTGTTATTGGATGAACATTTAGGTCATTTTCGTCCTCCCTAGGCTTATTCTTGTCCAATTAGGGTTTTTAACCAATCTTGTGCATCCAATAGGTGTGTTTGTGTCATTGGATGAACATTTAGGTCATTTTTGTCCTCCCATGGCTTATTCTTGTCCAATTAGGGTTTTAAGCAATCTTGTGCATCCAATAAGTTCATTTGTGTCATTGGATGAACATTTAGGTCATTTTCGTCCTCCCTAGGCTTATTCTTGTCCAATTAGGGTTTCTAACCAATCTTGTGCATCCAATAGGTGTATTTGTGTCATTGGATGAACATTTAGGTCATTTTCGTCCTCCCTAGGCTTATTCTTGTCCAATTAGGGTTTTTAAGCAATCTTGCGCATCCAATAAGTTCATTTGTGTCATTGGATGAACATTTAGGTCATTTTCGTCCTCCCTAGGCTTATTCTTGTCTAATTAGGGTTTTTAAGCAATCTTGTGCATCCAATAAGTTCATTTGTGTCATTGGATGAACATTTAGGTCATTTTCGTCCTCCCTAGGCTTATTCTTGTACAATTAGGGTTTTTAACCAATCTTGTGCATCCAATAGGTGTGTTTGTGTCATTGGATGAACATTTAGGTCATTTTCGTCCTCCCTAGGCTTATTCTTGTCCAATTAGGATTTTTAACCAATCTTGTGCATCCAATAGGTGTGTTTGTGTCATTGGATGAACATTTAGGTCATTTTCGTCCTACCTAGGCTTATTCTTGTCCAATTAGGGTTTTAAGCCAATCTTGTGCATCCAATAGGTGTATTTGTGTCATTGGATGAACATTTAGGTCATTTTCGTCCTCCCTAGGCTTATTCTTGTCCAATTAGGGTTTTTAAGCAATCTTGTGCATCCAATAGGTGTGTTTGTGTCATATGATGAAAATTTAGGTCATTTTCGTCCTCCCAAGGCTTATTCATGTCCAATTAGAGTTTTAAGCAATATTGTGCATCCAATAAGTTTATTTGTGTCATTGGATGAACATTTAAGTCATTTTCGTCCACCCTAGGCTTATTCTTGTCCAATTAGGGTTTGTAACCAATCTTGTGCATCCAATAGGTGTGTTTGTGTCATTGGATGAACATTTAGGTCATTTTCGTCCTCCCTAGGCTTATTCTTGTCCAATTAGGATTTTAAAGCAATCTTGTGCATCCAATAAGTTCATTTGTGTCATTGGTTGAACATTTAGGTCATTTTCGTCCTCCTTAGGCTTATTCTTGTCCAATTAGGGTTTTTAACCAATCTTGTGCATCCAATAGGTGTGTTTGTGTCATGGGATGAACATTTATGTCATTTTCGTACTCCCTAGGCTTATTCTTGCCCAATTAGGGTTTTTAACCAATCTTGTGCATCCAATAAGTTCATATGTGTCATTGGATGAACATTTAGGTCATTTTCGTCCTCCCTAGGCTTATTGTTGTCCAATTAGGGTTTTTAACCAATCTTGTGCATCCAACAGGTGTATTTGTGTCATTAGATGAACATTTAGGTCATTTTCGTCCTCCCTAGGCTTATTCTTGTCCAATTAGGGTTTTTAAGCAATCTTGTGCATCCAATAAGTTCATTTGTGTCATTGGATGAACATTTAGGTCATTTTCGTCCTCCCTAGGCATATTATTGTCCAATTAGGGTTTTTAATTAATCTTGTGCATCCAATAGGTGTATTTGTGTCATTGGATGAACATTTAGGTCATTTTCGTCCACCCTAGGCTTATTCTTGTCCAATTAGGGTTTTTAACCAATCTTGTGCATCCAATAGGTGTATTTGTGTCATTGGATGAACATTTAGGTCATTTTCGTCCTCCCTAGGCTTATTCTTGTCCAATTAGGGTTTTTAACCAATCTTGTGCATCCAATAGGTGTGTTTGTGTCATTGGATGAACATTTAGGTCATTTTCGTCCTCCCTAGGCTTATTCTCTTCCAATTAGGGTTTTTAACCAATCTTGTGCATCCAATAAGTTCATTTGTGTCATTGGATAAACATTTAGGTCATTTTCGTCCACCCTAGGCTTATTCTTATCCAATTAGGGTTTTTAACCAATCTTGTGCATCCAATAGGTGTGTTTGTGTCATTGGATGAACATTTAGGTCATTTTCGTCCTCCCTAGGCTTATTCTTGTCCAATTAGGGTTTCTAACCAATCTTGTGCATCCGATAGGTGTATTTGTGTCATTGGATGAACATTTAGGTCATTTTCGTCCTCCCTAGGCTTATTCTTGTCCAATTAGGGTTTTTAAGCAATCTTGTGCATCCAATAAGTTCATTTGTGTCATTGGATGAACATTTAGGTCATTTTCGTCCTCCCTAGGCTTATTCTTGTCCAATTAGGGTTTTTAACCAATCTTGTGCATCCAATAAGTTCATTTGTGTCATTGGATGAACATTTAGGTCATTTTCGTCCTTCCTAGGCTTATTCTTGTCCAATTAGGGTTTTTAAGAAATCTTGTGCATCCAATAAGTTCATTTGTGTCATTGGATGAACATTTAGGTCATTTTCGTCCTCCCTAGGCATATTCTTGTCCAATTAGGGTTTTTAACGAATCTTGTGCATCCAATAGGTGTATTTGTGTCATTGGATGAACATTTAGGTCATTTTCGTCCTCCCTAGGCTTATTCTTGTCCAATTAGGGTTTTTAAGCAATCTTGTGCATCCAATAGGTGTGTTTGTGTCATTGGATGAACATTTAGGTCAATTTCGTCCTCCCTAGGCTTATTCTTGTCCAATTAGGGTTTCTAACCAATCTTGTGCATCCAATAGGTGTATTTGTGTCATTGGATGAACATTTAGGTCATTTTCGTCCTCCCTAGGCTTATTCTTGTCCAATTAGGGTTTTTAAGCAATCTTGTGCATCCAATAAGTTCATTTGTGTCATTGGATGAACATTTAGGTCATTTTCGTCCTCCCTAGGCTTATTCTTGTCCAATTAGGGTTTTTAACGAATCTTGTGCATCCAATAGGTGTGTTTGTGTCATTGGATGAACATTTAGGTCATTTTCGTCCTCCCTAGGCTTATTCTTGTCCAATTAGGATTTTTAACCAATCTTGTGCATCCAATAAGTTCATTTGTGTCATTGGATGAACATTTAGGTCATTTTCGTCCTCCCTAGAATTATTCTTGTCCAATTAGGGTTTCTAACCAATCTTGTACATCCAATAAGTTCATTTGTGTCATTGGATAAACATTTAGGTCATTTTCGTCCTCCCTAGGCTTATTCTTGTCCAATTAGGGTTTTTAACCAATCTTGTGCATCCAATAGATGTGTTTGTGTCATTGGATGAACATTTAGGTCATTTTCGTCCTACCTAGGCTTATTCTTGTCCAATTAGGGTTTTAAGCCAATCTTGTGCATCCAATAGGTGTGTTTGTGTCATTTGATGAACATTTAGGTCATTTTCGTCCTCCCAAGGTTTATTCTTATCCAATTAGGGTTTTAAGCAATCTTGTGCATCCAATAAGTTCATTTGAGTCATTGGATTAAGATTTAAGTCATTTTCGTTCTCCCTAGGCTTATTCTTGTCCAGTTAGGGTTTTTAACCAATCTTGTGCATCCAATAGGTGTGTTTGTGTCATTGGATGAACATTTAGGTCATTTTCATCCTCCCTAGGCTTATTCTTGTCCAATTAGGTTTTTTAACCAATCTTGTGCAGCCAATAAGTTCATTTGTGTCATTGGATGAACATTTAGGTCATTTTCGTCCTCCCTAGGCTTATTCTTGTCCAATTAGGGTTTTTAACCAATCTTGTGCATCCAATAGGTGTATTTGTGTCATTGGATGAACATTTAGGTCATTTTCGTCCTCCCTAGGCTTATTCTTGTCCAATTAGGGTTTTTAACCAATCTTGTGCATCCAATAAGTTCATTTGTGTCATTGGATAAACATTTAGGTCATTTTCGTCCACCCTAGGCTTATTCTTGTCCAATTAGGGTTTTTAACCAATCTTGTGCATCCAATAAGTTCATTTGTGTCATTGGATGAACATTTAGGTCATTTTCGTCCTCCCATGGCTTATTCTTGTCAAATTAGGGTTTTTAAGCAATCTTGTGCATCTAATAGGTGTGTTTGTGTCATTGGATGAACATTGAGGTCATCTTCGTCCTCCCTAGGCTTATTCTTGTCCAATTAGGGTTTCTAACCAATCTTGTGCATCCAATAGGTGTATTTGTGTCATTGGATGAACATTTAGGTCATTTTCGTCCTCCCTAGGCTTATTCTTGTCCAATTAGGGTTTTTAACCAATCTTGTGCATCCAATAAGTTCATTTGTGTCATTGGATATACATTTAGGTCATTTTCGTCCTCCCTAGGCTTATTCTTGTCCAATTAGGGTTTTTAACCAATCTTGTGCATCCAATAGGTGTGTTTGTGTCATTGGATGAACATTTAGGTCATTTTCGTCCTCCCTAGGCTTATGCTTGTCAAATTAGGGTTTCTAACCAATCTTTTGCATCCAATAGGTGTATTTGTGTCATTGGATGAACAATTAGGTCATTTTCGGGCTCCCTAGGCTTATTCTTGTCCAATTAGGGTTTTTAAGCAATCTTGTGCATCCAATAAGTTCATTTGTGTCATTGGATGAACATTTAGGTCATTTTCGTCCTCCCTAGGCTTATTCTTGTCCAATTAGGGTTTTTAACCAATCTTGTGCATCCAATAGGTGTGTTTGTGTCATTGGATGAACATTTAGGTCATTTTCGTCCTCCCTAGGCTTATTCTTGTCTAATTAGGGTTTTTATGCAATCTTGTGCATCCAATAAGTTCATTTGTGTCATTGGATGAACATTTAGGTCATTTTCGTCCTCCCTAGGCTTATTCTTGTCCAATTAGGGTTTTTAACCAATCTTGTGCATCCAATAAGTTCATTTGTGTCATTGGATAAACATTTAGGTCATTTTCGTCCTCCCTAGGCTTATTCTAGTCCAATTAGGGTTTCTAACCAATCTTGTGCATCCAATAGGTGTATTTGTGTCATTGGATGAACATTTAGGCCATTTTCGTCCTCCCTAGGCTTATTCTTGTCTAATTAGGGTTTTTAAGCAATCTTGTGCATCCAATAAGTTCATTTGTGTCATTGGATGAACATTTAGGTCATTTTCGTCCTCCCTAGGCTTATTCTTGTCCAATTAGGGTTTTTAAGCAATCTTGTGCATCCAATAAGTTCATTTGTGTTATTGGATGAACATTTAGGTCATTTTCGTCCTCCCTAGGCTTATTCTTGTCCAATTATGGTTTTTAACCAATCTTGTGCATCCAATAGGTGTGTTTGTGTCATTGGATGAACATTTAGGTCATTTTCGTCCTCCCTATGCTTATTCTTGTCCAATTAGGGTTTTTAACCAATCTTGTGCATCCAATAAGTTCAATTGTGTCATTGGATGAACATTTAGGTCATTTTCGTCCTCCCTAGGCTTATTCTTGTCCAATTAGGGTTTTTAACCAATCTTGTGCATCCAATAAGTTTGATTGTGTCATTGGATGAACATTTAGGTCATTTTCGTCCTCCCTAGGCTTATTCTTGTCCAATTAGGGTTTTTAACCAATCTTGTGCATCCAATAGGTGTGTTTGTGTCATTGGATGAACATTTAGGTCATTTTCGTCCTCCCTAGGCTTATTCTTGTCCAATTAGGGTTTCTAACCAATCTTGTGTATCCAATAGGTGTATTTGTGTCATTGGATGAACATTTAGGTCATTTTCGTCCTCCCTAGGCTTATTCTTGTCCAACTAAGGTTTTTAAGCAATCTTGTGCATCCAATAAGTTCATTTGTGTCATTGGATGAACATTTAGGTCATTTTCGTCCTCCCTAGGCTTATTCTTGTCCAATTAGGGTTTTTAACCAATCTTGTGCATCCAATAGGTATATTTGTGTCATTGGATGAACATTTAGGTCATTTTCGTCCTCCCTAGGATTATTCTTGTTCAATTAGGGTTTCTAAACAATCTTGTGCATCCAATAGGTGTGTTTGTGTCTTGGATGAACATTTAGGTCATTTTCGTCCTCCCTAGGCTTATTCTTGTCCAATTAGGGTTTTTAACCAATCTTGTGCATCCAATAAGTTCATTTGTGTCATTGGATAAACATTTAGGTCATTTTCGTCCACCCTAGGCTTATTCTTGTCCAATTGGGGTTTTTAACCAATCTTGTGCATCCAATAGGCGTGTTTGTGTTATTGGATGAACATTTAGGTCATTTTCGTCCTCCCTAGGCTTATTCTTGTCCAATTAGGGTTTTTAACCAATCTTGTGCATCCAATAGGTGTATTTGTGTCATTGGATGAACATTTAGGTCATTTTCGTCCTCCCTAGGCTTATTCTTGTCCAATTAGGGTTTTTAAGCAATCTTGAGCATCCAATAAGTTCATTTGTGTTATTGGATGAACATTTAGGTCATTTTCGTCCTCCCTAGGCTTATTCTTGTCCAATTAGGGTTTTTAACCAATCTTGTGCATCCAATAGGTGTATTTGTGTCATTGGATGAACATTTAGGTCATTTTCGTCCTCCCTAGGCTTATTCTTGTCCAATTAGGGTTTTTAACCAATCTTGTGCATCCAATAGGTGTATTTGTGTCATTGGATGAACATTTAGGTCATTTTCGTCCTCCCTAGGCTTATTCTTGTCCATTTAGGGTTTTTAAGCAATCTTGTGCATCAAATAAGTTCATTTGTGTCATTGGATGAACATTTAGGTCATTTTCGTCCTCCCTAGGCTTATTCTTGTCCAATTAATGTTTTTAACCAATCTTGTGCATCCAATAGGTGTGTTTGTGTCATTGGATGAACATTTAGGTCATTTTCGTCCTCCCTAGGCTTATTCTTGTCCAATTAGAATTTTTAACCAATCTTGTGCATCCAATAAGTTCATTTGTGTCATTGGATGAACATTTAGGTCATTTTCGTCCCCCCTAGAATTATTCTTGTCCAATTAGGGTTTCTAACCAATCTTGTGCATCCAATAAGTTCATTTGTGTCATTCGATGAACATTTAGGTCATTTTCGTCCTCCCTAGGCTTATTCTTGTCCAATTCGGGTTTTTAACCAATCTTGTGCATCCAATAGGTGTGTTTGTGTCATTGGATGAACATTTAGGTCATTTTCGTCCTCCCTAGGCTTATTCTTGTCCAATTAGGGTTTCTAACCTATCTTGTGCATCCAATAGGTGTATTTGTGTCATTGGATGAACATTTAGGTCATTTTCATCCTCCCTAGGCTTATTCTTGTCTAATTGGGGTTTTTAAGCAATCTTGTGCATCCAATAAGTTCATTTGTGTCATTGGATGAACATTTAGGTCATTTTCGTCCTCCCTAGGCTTATTCTTGTCCAATTAGGCTTTTTAACCAATCTTGTGCATCCAATAGGTGAGTTTGTGTCATTGGATGAACATTTAGGTCAGTTTCGTCCTCCCTAGGCTTATTCTTGTCTAATTAGGGTTTCTAACCAATCTTGTGCATCCAATACGTGTATTTGAGTCATTGGATGAACATTTAGGTCATTTTCGTCCTCCCTAGTCTTATTCTTGTCCAATTAGGGTTTTTAAGCAATCTTATGCATCCAATAAGTTCATTTGTTTCATTGGATGAACATTTAGGTCATTTTCGTCCTCCCTAGGCTTATTCTTGTTCAATTAGGGTTTCTAACCAATCTTGTGCATCCAATAGGTGTGTTTGTGTCATTGGATGAACATTTAGGTCATTTTCGTCCTCCCTAGTCTTATTCTTGTCCAATTAGGGTTTTAAGCAATCTTGTGCATCCAATAAGTTCATTTGTGTCATTGAATGAACATTTAGGTTATTTTCGTCCTCACTAGGCTTAGTTTTGTGCAATTAGGGTTTTTAACCAATCTTGTGCATCCAATAGGTGTGTTTGTGTCATTAGATGAACATTGAGGTCATTTTCATCCTCCCTAGGCTTATTGTTGTCCAATTAGGGTTTTTAACCAATCTTGTGCATCCAATAGGTGTGTTTGTGTCTTTGGATGAACATTTAGGTCATTTTCGTCCTCCCTAGGCTTATTCTTGTCCAATTGGGATTTTTAAGCAATCTTGTGCATCCAATAAGTTCATTTGTGTCATTGGATGAACATTTAGGTCATTTTCGTCCTCCCTAGTCTTATTCTTGTCCAATTAGGGTTTTTAACCAATCTTGTGCATCCAATAGGTGTATTTGTGTCATTGGATGAACATTTAGGTCATTTTCGTCCTCCCTAGGCTTATTCTTGTCCAATTTGGGTTTTTAACCAATCTTGTGCATCCAATATGTGTATTTGTGTCATTGGATGAACATTTAGGTCATTTTCGTCCTCCCTAGGCTTATTCTTGTCCAATTAGGGTTTCTAACCAATCTTGTGCATCCAATAGGTGTATTTGTGTCATTGGATGAACATTTAGGTCATTTTCGTCCTCCCTAGGCTTATTCTTGTCCAATTAGGGTTTCTAACGAATCTTGTGCATCCAATAAGTGTATTTGTGTTATTGGATGAACATTTAGGTCATTTTCGTCCTCGCTAGGCTTATTCTTGTCCAATTATGGTTTTTAACCAATCTTGTGCATCCAATAGGTGTATTTGTGTCTTTGGATGAACATTTAGGTCATTTTCGTCCTCCCTAGGCTTATTCTTGTCCAATTAGGGTTTTTAACCAATCTTGTGCATCCAATAGGTGTGTTTGTGTCATTGGATGAACATTTAGGTCATTTTCGTCCTCCCTAGGCTTATTCTTGTCCAATTAGGGTTTTTAACCAATCTTGTGCATCCAATAAGTTCATTTGTGTCATTGGATAAACATTTAGGTCATTTTCGTCCACCCTAGGCTTATTCTTGTCTAATTAGGGTTTTTAACGAATCTTGTGCATCCAATAAGTTCATTTGTGTCATTGGATGAACATTTAGGTCATTTTCGTCCTCCCAAGGCTTATTCTTGTCCAATTAGGGTTTTTAACCAATCTTGTGCATCCAATAAGTTCATTTGTGTCATTGGATGAACATTTAGGTCATTTTCGTCCTCCCAAGGCTTATTCTTGTCCAATTATGGTTTTTAACCAATCTTGTGCATCCAATAAGTTCATTTGTGTCATTGGATGAACATTTAGGTCATTTTCGTCCTCCCTAGGCTTATTCTTGTCCAATTAATGTTTTTAACCAATCTTGTGCATCCAATAAGTTCATTTGTGTCATTGGATCAACATTTAGGTCATTTTCGTCCTCCCTAGGCTTATTCTTGTCCAATTAGGGTTTTTAACCAATCTTGTGCATCCAATAGGAGTGTTTGTGTCATTGGATGAACATTTAGGTCATTTTCGTCCTCCCTAGGCTTATTCTTGTCCAATTAGGGTTTTTAAGCAATCTTGTGCATCCAATAAGTTCATTTGTGTTATTGGATGAACATTTAGGTCATTTTCGTCCTCCCTAGGCTTATTCTTGTCCAATTAGGGTTTTTAACCAATCTTGTGCATCCAATAAGTTCATTTGTGTCATTGGATGAACATTTAGGTTATTCTCGTCCTCCCTAGGCTTATTCTTGTCCAATTAGGGTTTCTAACCAATCTTGTGCATCCAATAAGTTCATTTGTGTCATTGGATGAACATTTAGGTCATTTTCGTCCTCCCTAGGCTTATTCTTGTCCAATTAGGGTTTTTAACCAATCTTGTGCATCCAATAGGTGTGTTTGTGTCATTGGATGAACATTTAGGTCATTTTCGTCCTACCTAGGCTTATTCTTGTCCAATTAGGGTTTTAAGCCAATCTTGTGAATCCAATAAGTTCATTTGTTTCATTGGATTAACATTTAGGTCATTTTGGTCCTCCCTAGGCTTATTCTTGTTCAATTAGGGTTTCTAACCAATCTTGTGCATCCAATAGGTGTGTTTGTGTCATTGGATGAACATTTAGGTCATTTTCGTCCTCCCTAGTCTTATTCTTGTCCAATTAGGGTTTTAAGCAATCTTGTGCATCCAATAAGTTCATTTGTGTCATTGGATGAACATTTAGGTTATTTTCGACCTCACTAGGCTTAGTTTTGTGCAATTAGGGTTTTTAACCAATCTTGTGTATCCAATAGGTGTGTTTGTGTCATTAGATGAACATTTAGGTCATTTTCATCCTCCCTAGGCTTATTCTTGTGCAATTAGGGTTTCTAACCAATCTTGTGCATCCAATAGGTGTATTTGTGTCATTGGATGAACATTTAGGTCATTTTCGTCCTCCCTAGGCTTATTCTTGTCTAATTAGGGTTTTGAAGCAATCTTGTGCATCCAATAAGTTCATTTGTGTCATTGGATGAACATTTAGGTCATTTTCGTCCTCCCTAGGCTTATTCTTGTCCAATTAGGGTTTTTAACCAATCTTGTGCATCCAATAGGTGTGTTTGTGTCATTGGATGAACATTTAGGTCATTTTCGTCCTCCCTAGGCTTATTCTTGTCCAATTAGGGTTTTTAACCATTCTTGTGCATCCGATAAGTTCATTTGTGTCATTGGATTAACATTTAGGTCATTTTCGTCCTCCCTAGGCTTATTCTTGTCCAATTAGGGTTTCTAACCAATCTTGTGCATCCAATAGGTGTGTTTGTGTCATTGGATGAACATTTAGGTCATTTTCGTCCTCCCTAGGCTTATTCTTTTCCAATTATGGTTTTTAACCAATCTTGTGCATCCAAAAGTTCATTTGTGTCATTGGATGATAGTTAGGTCATTTGCGTCCTCCCTAGGCTTATTCTTGTCAAATTAGGGTTTCTAACCAATCGTGTGCATCCAATAGGTGTGTTTGTGTCATTGGATGAACATTTAGGTCATTTTCGTCCTCCCTAGGCTTATTCTTGTCCAATTAGGGTTTTTAACCAATCTTGTGCATCCAATAGGTGTGTTTGTGTCATTGGATGAACATTTAGGTCATTTTCGTCCTCCCTAGGCTTATTCTTGGCCAATTAGGGTTTCTAACCAATCTTTTGCATCCAATAGGTGTATTTGTGTCATTGGATGAACATTTAGGTCATTTTCGTCCTCCCTAGGCTTATTCTTGTCCAATTAGGGTTTTTAACCAATCTTGTGCATCCAATAGGTGTGTTTGTGTCATTGGATGAACATTTAGGTCATTTTCGTCCTCCCTAGGCTTATTCTTGTCCAATTAGGGTTTTTAACCAATCTTGTGCATCCAATAAGTTCATTTGTGTCATTGGATGAACATTTAGGTCATTTTCGTCCTCCCAAGACTTATTCTTGTCCAATTAGGGTTTTTAAGTAATCTTGTGCATCCAATAAGTTAATTTGTGTCATTGGATGAACATTTAGTTCATTTTCGTCCTCCCTAGGCTTATTCTTGTTCAATTAGGGTTTTTAACCAATCTTGTGCATCCAATAGGTGTGTTTGTGTCATTGGATGAACATTTAGGTCATTTTCGTCCTCCCTAGGCTTATTCTTGTCCAATTAGGGTTTTTAACCAATCTTGTGCATCCAATAGGTGTGTTTGTGTCATTGGATGAACATTTAGGTCATTTTCGTCCTCCCTAGTCTTATTCTTGTCCAATTAGGGTTTTAAGCAATCTTGTGCAACCAATAAGTTCAGTTGTGTCATTGGATGAACATTTAGGTCATTTTCGTCCTCCCTAGGCTTATTCTTTTCCAATTAGGGTTTTTAAGCAATCTTGTGCATCCAATAAGTTCATTTGTGTCATTGGAGGAACATTTAGGTCATTTTCGTCCTCCCTAGGCTTATTCTTGTCCAATTAGGGTTTTTAACCAATCTTGTGCATCCAATAGGTGTGTTTGTGTCATTGGATGAACATTTAGGTCATTTTCGTCCTCCCTAGGCTTATTCTTGTCCAATTAGGGTTTCTAACCAATCTTGTGCATCCAATAGGTGTATTTGTGTCATTGGATGAACATTTAGGTCATTTTCGTCCTCCCTAGGCTTATTCTTGTCCAATTAGGGTTTTTAAGCAATCTTGTGCATCCAATAAGTTCATTTGTTTCATTGGATAAACATTTAGGTCATTTTAACCCACCCTAGGCTTATTCTTGTCCAATTAGGGTTTTTAACCAATCATGTGCAACCAATAAGTTCATTTGTGTCATTGGATGAACATTTAGGTCATTTTCGTCCTCCCAAGGCTTATTCTTGTCCAATTAGGGTTTTTAACCAATCTTGTGCATCCAATAGGTGTGTTTGTGTCATTGGATGAACATTTAGGTAATTTTCGTCCTCCCTAGGCTTATTCTTGTCCAATTAGGGTTTTTAACCAATCTTGTGCATCCAATAGGTGTGTTTGTGTCGTTGGGTGAACATTTAGGTCATTTTCGTCCTCCCTAGGCTTATTCTTGTCCAATTAGGGTTTTTAACCAATCTTGTGCATCCAATAGGTGTGTTTGTGTCATTGGATGAACATTTAGGTCATTTTCGTCCTCCCTAGGCTTATTCTTGTCCAATTAGGGTTTTTAACCAATGTTGTGCATCGAATAAGTTCATTTGTGTCATTGGATAAACATTTAGGTCATTTTCGTCCACCCTAGGCTTATTCTTGTCCAATTAGGGTTTTTAACCAATCTTGTGCATCCAATAAGTTCATTTGTGTCATTGGATGAACATTTAGGTCATTTTCGTCCTCCCAAGGCTTATTCTTGTCCAATTAGGGTTTTTAACCAATCTTGTGCATCCAATAGGTGTGTTTGTGTCATAGGATGAACATTTAGGTCATTTTCGTCCTCCCTAGGCTTAGTCTTGTCCAATTAGGGTTTCTAACCAATCTTGTGCATCCAATAGGTGTATTTGTGTCATTGGATGAACATTTAGGTCATTTTCGTCCTCCCTAGGCTTATTCTTGTCCAATTAGGGTTTTTAAGCAATCTTGTGCATCCAATAAGTTCATTTGTGTTATTGGATGAACATTTAGGTCATTTTCGTCCTCCCTAGGCTTATTTTTGTCCAATTAGGGTTTTTAACCAATCTTGTGCATCCAATAGGTGTATTTGTGTCATTGGATGAACATTTAGGTCATTTTCGTCCTCCCTAGGCTTATTCTTGTCCAATTAGGGTTTTTAAGCAATCTTGTGCATCCAATAAGTTCATTTGTGTCATTGGATGAACATTTAGGTCATTTTCGTCCTCCCTAGGCTTATTCTTGTCCAATTAGGGTTTCTAACCAATTTTGTGCATCCAATAGGTGTATTTGTGTCATTGGATGGACATTTAGGTCATTTTCGTCCTCCCTAGGCTTATTCTTGTCTAATTAGGGTTTTTAAGCAATCTTGTGCATCCAATAAGTTCATTTGTGTCATTGGATGAACATTTAGGTCATTTTCGTCCTCCCTAGGCTTATTCTTGTCCAATTTGTGTTTTTAACCAATCTTGTGCATCCAATAGGTGTGTTTGTGTCATTGGATGAACATTTAGGTCATTTTCGTCCTCCCTAGGCTTATTCTTGTCCAATTAGGATTTTTAACCAATCTTGTGCATCCAATAAGTTCATTTGTGTCATTGGATGAACATTTAGGTCATTTTCCTACTCCCTGGAATTATTCTTGTCCATTTAGGGTTTCTAACCAATCTTGTGCATCCAATAAGTTCATTTGTGTCATTGGATGAACATTTAGGTCATTTTCGTCCTCCCTAGGCTTATTCTTGTCTAATTAGGGTTTTTAAGCAATCTTGTGCATCCAATAAGTTCATTTGTGTCATTGGATGAACATTTAGGTCATTTATGTCCTCCGTAGGCTTATTCTTGTCCAATTATGGTTTTTAACCAATCTTGTGCATCCAATAGGTGTGTTTGTGTCATTGGATGAACATTTAGGTCATTTTAGTCCTCCCTAGGCTTATTCTTGTCCAATTACGGTTTCTAACCAACCTTGTGCATCCAATAGGTGTATTTGTGTCATTGGATGAACATTTAGGTCATTTTCGTCCTCCCTAGGCTTATTTTGGTCCAATTAGGGTTTTTAAGCAATCTTGTGCATCCAATAAGTTCATTTGTGTCATTGGATGAACATTTAGGTCGTTTTCGTCCTCCCTAGGCTTATTCTTGTCCAATTAGGGTTTTTAACCAATCTTGTGCATCCAATAGGTGTGTTTGTGTCATTGGATGAACATTTAGGTCATTTTCGTCCTCCCTAGGCTTATTCTTGTCCAATTAGGGTTTTTAACCAATCTTGTGCATCCAATAAGTTCATTTGTTTCATTGGATGAACATTTAGGTCATTGTTGTCCTCCCTAGGCTTATTCTTGTTCAATTAGGGTTTCTAACCAATCATGTGCATCCAATAGGTGTGTTTGTGTCATTGGATGAACATTTAGGTCATTTTCGTCCTCCCTAGTCTTATTCTTGTCCAATTAGGGTTTTAAGCAATCTTGTGCATCCAATAAGTTCATTTGTGTCATTGGATGAACATTTAGGTTATTTTCGTCCTCACTAGGCTTAGTTTTGTGCAATTAGGGTTTTTAACCAATCTTGTGCATCCAATAGGTGTGTTTGTGTCATTAGATGAACATTTAGGTCATTTTCATCCTCCCTAGGCTTATTCTTGTGCAATTAGGGTTTCTAACCAATCTTGTGCATCCAATAGGTGTATTTGTGTCATTGGATGAACATTTAGGTCATTTTCGTCCTCCCTAGGCTTATTCTTGTCCAATTAGGGTTTTTAAGCAATCTTGTGCATCCAATAAGTTCATTTGTGTTATTGGATGAACATTTAGGTCATTTTCGTCCTCCCTAGGCTTATTCTTGTCCAATTAGGGTTTTTAACCAATCTTGTGCATCCAATTGGTGTGTTTGTGTCATTGGATGAACATTTAGGTCATTTTCGTCCTCCCTAGGCTTATTCTTGTCTAATTAGGGTTTTTAAGCAATCTTGTGCATCCAATAAGTTCATTTGTGTCATTGGATGAACATTTAGGTCATTTATGTCCTCCCTAGGCTTATTCTTGTCCATTTATGGTTTTTAACCAATCTTGTGCATCCAATAGGTGTGTTTGTGTCATTGGATGAACATTTAGGTCATTTTCGTCCTACCTAGGCTTATTCTTGTCCAATTAGGGTTTCTAACCCATCTTGTGCATCCAATAGGTGTATTTGTGTCATTGGATGAACATTCAGGTCATTTTTGTCCTCCCAAGGCTTATTCTTGTCCAATTAGGGTTTTTAAGCAATCTTGTGCATCCAATAAGTTCATTTGTGTCATTGGATGAACATTTAGGTCATTTTCGTCCTCCCTAGGCTTATTCTTGTCCAATTAGGGTTTTTAACCAATCTTGTGCATCCAATAGGTGTGTTTGTGTCATTGGATGAACATTTAGGTCATTTTCGTCCTCCCTACGCTTATTCTTGTCCAATTAGGATTTTTAACCAATCTTGTGCATCCAATAAGTTCATTTGTGTCATTGGATGAACATTTAGGTCATTTTCGTCCTCCCTAGAATTATTCTTGTCCATTTAGGGTTTCTAACCAATCTTGTGCATCCAATAAGTTCATTTGTGTCATTGGATGAACATTTAGGTCATTTTCGTCCTCCCTAGGCTTATTCTTGTCTAATTAGGGTTTTTAAGCAATCTTGTGCATCCAATAAGTTCATTTGTGTCATTGGATGAACATTTAGGTCATTTTCGTCCTCCGTAGGCTTATTCTTGTCCAATTTGGGTTTTTAACCAATCTTGTGCATCCAATAGGTGTGTTTGTGTCATTGGATGAACATTTAGGTCATTTTCGTCCTACCTAGGCTTATTCTTGTCCAATTAGGGTTTCTAACCAATCTTGTGCATCCAATAGGTGTATTTGTGTCATTGGATGAAGATTTAGGTCATTTTCGTCCTCCCTAGGCTTATTCTTGTCCAATTAGGGTTTCTAACCAATCTTGTGCATCCAATAAGTTCATTTGTGTCATTGGATGAACATTTAGGTCATTTTCGTCCTCCCTAGGCTTATTCTTGTCTAATTAGGGTTTTTAAGCAATCTTGTGCATCCAATAAGTTCATTTGTGTCATTGGATGAACATTTAGGTCATTTATGTCCTCCCTAGGCTTATTCTTGTGCAATTATGGTTTTTAACCAATCTTTTGCATCCAATAGGTGTGTTTGTGTCATTGGATGAACATTTAGGACATTTTCGTCCTCCCTAGGCTTATTCTTGTCCATTTAAGGTTTCTAACCAATCTTGTGCATCCAATAGGTGTATTTGTGTCATTGGATGAACATTTAGGTCATTTTCGTCCTCCCTAGGCTTATTCTTGTCCAATTAGGGTTTTTAAGCAATCTTGTGCATCCGATAAGTTCATTTGTGTCATTGGATTAACATTTAGGTCATTTTCGTCCACCCTAGGCTTATTCTTGTCCAATTAGGGTTTTTAACCAATCTTGTGCATCCAATAGGTTCATTTGTGTCATTGGATGAACATTTAGGTCATTTTCGTCCTCCCTAGGCTTATTCTTGTCCAATTAGGGTTTTTAACCAATCTTGTGTATCCAATAAGTTCATTTGTGTCATTGGATGAACATTTAGGTCATTTTCGTCCTCCCTTGGCTTATTCTTGTCCAATTAGGGTTTTTAAGCAATCTTGTGAATCCAATAAGTTCATTTGTTTCATTGGATGAACATTTAGGTCATTTTCGTCCTCCCTAGGCTTATTCTTGTTCAATTAGGGTTTCTAACCAATCTTGTGCATCCAATAGGTGTGTTTGTGTCATTGGATGAACATTTAGGTCATTTTCGTCCTCCCTAGTCTTATTCTTGTCCAATTAGGGTTTTAAGCAATCTTGTGCATCCAATAAGTTCATTTGTGTCATTGGATGAACATTTAGGTTATTTTCGTCCTCACTAGGCTTAGTTTTGTGCAATTAGGGTTTTTAACCAATCTTGTGCATCCAATAGGTGTGTTTGTGTCATTAGATGAACATTTAAGTCATTTTCATCCTCCCTAGGCTTATTGTTGTCCAATTAGGGTTTTTAACCAATCTTGTGCATCCAATAGGTGTGTTTGTGTCATTGGATGAACATTTAGGTCATTTTCGTCCTCCCTAGGCTTATTCTTGTCCAATTAGGGTTTTTAAGCAATCTTGTGCATCCAATAAGTTCATTTGTGTCATTGGATGAACATTTAGGTCATTTTCGTCCTCCCTAGGCATATTCTTATCTTATTAGGGTTTTTAACCAATCTTGTGCATCCAATAAGTTAATTTGTGTCATTGGATGAACATTTAGGTCATTTTCGTCCTCCCTAGGCTTATTCTTGTCCAATTAGGGTTTTTAACCAATCTTGTGCATCCAATAGGTGTGTTTGTGTCATTGGATGAACATTTAGGTCATTTTCGTCCTCCCTAGGCTTATTCTTGTCCAATTAGGGTTTTTAACCAATCTTGTGCATCCAATAGGTGTGTTTGTGTCATTGGATGAACATTTAGGTCATTTTCGTCCTCCCTAGGCTTATTCTTGTCCAATTAGGGTTTTAAACCGATCTTGTGCATCCAATAAGTTCATTTGTGTCATTGGATTAACATTTAGGTCATTTTCGTCCTTCCTAGGCTTATTCTTGTCCGATTAGGGTTTCTAACCAATCTTGTGCATTCAATAGGTGTGTTTGTGTCATTGGATGAACATTTAGGTCATTTTCGTCCTCCCTAGTCTTATTCTTGTCCAATTAGGGTTTTTAACCAATCTTGTGCATCCAATAAGTTCATTTGTGTCATTGGATGAACATTTAGGTCATTTTCGTCCTCACTACGCTTATTCTTGTCCAATTAGGGTTTCTAACCAATCTTGTGCATCCAATAGGTGTGTTTGTGTCATTGGATGAACATTTAGGTCATTTTCGTCCTCCCTAGGCTTATTCTTGTCCAATTAGGGTTTTTAACCAATCTTGTGCATCCAATAAGCTCATTTGTGTCATTGGGTGAACATTTAGGTCATTTTCGTCCTTCCTAGGCTTATTCTTGTCCAATTAGGGTTTCTAAACAATCTTGTGCATCCAATAGGTGTGTTTGTGTCATTGGATGAACATTTAGGTCATTTTCGTCCTCCCTAGGCTTATTCTTGTCCAATTATGGTTTTTAACCAATCTTGTGCATCCAATAGGTGTGTTTGTGTCATTGGATGAACATTTAGGTCATTTTCGTCCTCCCTAGGCTTATTCTTGTCCAATTAGGGTTTTTAACCAATCTTGTGCATCCAATAGGTGTGTTTGTGTCATTGGATGAACATTTAGGTCATTTTCGTCCTCCCTAGGCTTATTCTTGTCCAATTAGGGATTTTAAGCAATCTTGTGCATCCAATAAGTTCATTTGTGTCATTGGATGAACATTTAGGTCATTTTCGCCTACACTAGGCTTACTCTTGTCCAATTAGGGTTTTTAACCAATCTTGTGCATCCAATAGGTGTGTTTGTGTCATTGGATGAACATTTAGGTCATTTTCGTCCTCCCTAGGCTTATTCTTGTCCAATTAGGGATTTTAACCAATCTTGTGCATCCAATAGCTGTGTTTGTGTCATTGGATGAACATTTAGGTCATTTTCGTCCTCCCTAGGCTTATTCTTGTCCAATTAGGGTTTTTAACCAATCTTGTGCATCCAATAGGTGTGTTTGTGTCATTGGATGAACATTTAGGTCATTTTCGTCCTCCCTAGGCTTATTCTTGTCCAATTAGGATTTTTAACCAATCTTGTGCATCCAATAAGTTCATTTGTGTCATTCGATTAACATTTAGGTCATTTTCGTCCTCCCTAGGCTTATTCTTTTCCAATTAGGGTTTTTAACCAATCTTGTGCATCCAATAGGTGTGTTTGTGTCATTGGATGAACATTTAGGTCATTTTCGTCCTCCCTAGGCTTATTCTTGTCCAATTAGGATTTTTAACCAATCTTGTGCATCCAATAAGTTCATTTGTGTCATTGGATGAACATTTAGGTCATTTTCGGCCTCCCTAGAATTATTCTTGTCCAATTAGGGTTTCTAACCAATCTTGTGCATCCAATAAGTTCATTTGTGTCATTGGATGAACATTTAGGTCTTTTTCGTCCTCCCTAGGCTTATTCTTGTCTAATTAGGGTTTTTAAGCAATCTTGTGCATCCAATAAGTTCATTTGTGTCATTGGATGAACATTTAGGTCATTTATGTCCTCCCTACGCTTATTCTTGTCCAATTAGGGTTTCTAACCAATCTTGTGCATCCAATAAGTTCATTTGTGTCATTGGATGAACATTTAGGTCATTTTCGTCATCCCTAGGCCTATTCTTGTCTAATTAGGGTTTTTAAGCAATCTTGTGCATCCAATAAGTTCATTTGTGTCATTGGATGAACATTTAGGTCATTTTCGTCCTCTCTAGGCTTATTCTTGTCCAATTAGGGTTTCTAACCAATCTTGTGCATCCAATAGGTGTATTTGTGTCCTTGGATGAACATTTAGGTCATTTTCGTCGTCCCTAGGCTTATTCCTGTCCAATTAGGGTTTTAAGCAATCTTGTGCATCCAATAAGTTCATTTGTGTCATTGGATGAACATTTAGGTCATTTTCGTCCTCCCTAGGCTTATTCTTGTCCAATTAGGGTTTTTAACCAATCTTGTGCATCCAATAGGTGTGTTTGTGTCATTGGACGAACATTTAGGTCATTTTCGTCCTCCCTAGGCTTAATGTTGTCCAATTTGGGTTTCTAACCAATCTTGTGCATCCAATAGGTGTATTTGTGTCATTGGATGAACATTTAGGTCATTTTCGTCCTCCCTAGGCTTATTCTTGTCTAATTAGGGTTTTTAAGCAATCTTGTGCATCCAATAAGTTCATTTGTGTCATTGGTTGAACATTTAAGTCTTTTTCGTCCTCCCTAGGCTTATTCTTATCCAATTAGGGTTTTTAACCAATCTTGTGCATCCAATACGTTTGTTTGTGTCATTGGATGAACATTTAGGTCATTTTCGTCCTCCCTAGGCTTATTCTTGTCCAATTAGGGTTTTTAACCAATCTTGTGCATCCAATAGGTGTGTTTGTGTCATTGGATGAACATTTAGGTCATTTTCGTCCTCCCTAGGCTTATTCTTGTCCAATTAGGGTTTCTAACCAATCTTGTGCATCCAATAGGTGTGTTTGTGTCATTGGACGAACATTTAGGTCATTTTCGTCCTCCCTAAGCTTAATGTTGTCCAATTTGGGTTTCTAACCAATCTTGTGCATCCAATAGGTGTATTTGTGTCATTGGATGAACATTTAGGTCATTTTCGTCCTCCCTAGGCTTATTCTTGTCTAATTAGGGTTTTTAAGCAATCTTGTGCATCCAATAAGTTCATTTGTGTCATTGGATGAACATTTAGTTCATTTATGTCCTCCCTAGGCTTATTCTTGTGCAATTATGGTTTTTAACCAATCTTGTGCATCCAATAGGTGTATTTGTGTCATTGGATGAACATTTAGGTCATTTTCGTCCTCCCTAGGCTTATTCTTGTCTAATTAGGGTTTTTAAGCAATCTTGTGCATCCAATAAGTTCATTTGTGTCATTGGATGAACATTTAGTTCATTTATGTCCTCCCTAGGCTTATTCTTGTGCAATTATGGTTTTTAACCAATCTTGTGCATCCAATAGGTGTGTTTGTGTCATTGGATGAACATTTAGGACATTTTCGTCATCCCTAGGCTTATTCTTGTCCATTTAAGGTTTCTAACCAATCTTGTGCATCCAATAGGTGTATTTGTGTCATTGGATGAACATTTAAGTCATTTTCGTCCTCCCTAGGCTTATTCTTGTCCAATTAGGGTTTTTAAGCAATCTTGTGCATCCAATAAGTTCATTTGTGTCATTGGATAAACATTTAGGTCATTTTCGTCCACCCTAGGCTTATTCTTGTCCAATTAGGGTTTTTAACCAATCTTGTGCATCCAATAGGTTCATTTGTATCATTGGATGAACATTTAGGTCATTTTCGTCCTCCCAAGGCTTATTCTTGTCCAATTAGGGTTTTTAACCAATCTTGTGCATCCAATAAGTTCATTTGTGTCATTGGATGAACATTTAGGTCATTTATGTCCTCCCTAACCTTATTCTTGTCCAATTATGGTTTTTAACCAATCTTGTGCATCCATTAGGTGTGTTTGTGTCATTGGATGAACATTTAGGTCATTTTCGTCCTCCCTAGGCTTATTCTTGTCCAATTAGGGTTTTTAACCAATCTTGTGCATCCAATAGGTGTGTTGGTGTCATTGGATGAACATTTAGGTCATTTTCGTCCTCCCTAGGCTTATTCTTGTCTAATTAGGGTTTTTAAGCAATCTTGTGCATCCAATAAGTTCATTTGTGTCATTGGTTGTACATTTAGGTCTTTTTCGTCCTCCCTAGGCTTATTCTTGTCCAATTAGGGTTTTTAACCAATCTTGTGCATCCAATAGGTGTGTTTGTGTCATTGGATGAACATTTAGGTCATTTTCGTCCTCCCTAGGCTTATTCTTGTCCAATTAGGGTTTCTAACCAATCTTGTGCATCCAATAGGTTTGTTTGTGTCATTGGATGAACATTTAGGTCATTTTCGTCCTTCCTAGGCTTATTCTGGTCCAATTAGGGTTTTTAACCAATCTTGTGCATCCAATAGGTGTGTTTGTGTCATTGGATGAACATTTAGGTTATTTTCGTCCTCACTAGGCTTAGTTTTGAGCAATTAGGGTTTTTAACCAATCTTGTGCATCCAATAGGTGTGTTTGTGTCATTAGATGAACATTTAGGTCATTTTCATCCTCCCTAGGCTTATTCTTGTGCAATTAGGGTTTCTAACCAATCTTGCGCATCCAATAGGTGTATTTGTGTCATTGGATGAACATTTAGGTCATTCTCGTCCTCCCTAGAATTATTCTTGTCCAATTAGTGTTTCTAACCAATCTTGTGCATCCAATAAGTTCATTTGTGTCATTGGATGAACATTTAGGTCATTTTTGTCCTCCCTAGGCTTATTCTTGTCCAATTATGGTTTTTAACCAATCTAGTGCATCCAATAGGTGTGTTTGTGTCATTGGATGAACATTTAGGTCATTTTCGTCCTCCCTAGGCTTATTCTTGTCCAATTAGGGTTTTTAAGCAATCTTGTGAATCCAATAAGTTCATTTGTTTCATTGGATTAACATTTAGGTCATTTTGGTCCTCCCTAGGCTTATTCTTGTTCAATTAGGGTTTCTTACCAATCTTGTGCATCCAATAGGTGTGTTTGTGTCATTGGATGAACATTTAGGTCATTTTCGTCCTCCCTAGTCTTATTCTTGTCCAATTAGGGTTTTAAGCAATCTTGTGCATCCAATAGGTGTGTTTGTGTCATTGGATGAACATTTAGGTTATTTTCGACCTCACTAGGCTTAGTTTTGTGCAATTAGGGTTTTTAACCAATCTTGTGCATCCAATAGGTGTGTTTGTGTCATTAGATGAACATTTAGGTCATTTTCATCCTCCCTAGGCTTATTCTTGAGCAATTAGGGTTTTTAACCAATCTTGTGCATCCAATAGGTGTATTTGTGTCATTGGATGAACATTTAGGTCATTTTCGTCCTCCCTAGGCTTATTCTTGTCTAATTAGGGTTTTGAAGCAATCTTGTGCATCCAATAAGTTCATTTGTGTCATTGGATGAACATTTAGGTCATTTTCGTCCTCCCTAGGCTTATTCTTGTCCAATTAGGGTTTTTAACCAATCTTGTGCATCCAATAGGTGTGTTTGTGTCATTGGATGAACATTTAGGTCATTTTCGTCCTACCTAGGCTTATTCTTGTCCAATTAGGGTTTCTAACCAATCTTGTGCATCCAATAGGTGTATTTGTGTCATTGG
>JBBPBR010000558.1:0-73456 GCA_037974775.1 Cicer pinnatifidum | reverse complement strand
ATTGGATGATCAATTAGGTCATTTTCGTCCTCCCTAGGCTTATTCTTGTCCAATTAGGGTTTTTAACCAATCTTGTGCATCCAATAGGTGTGTTTGTGTCATTGGATGATCAATTAGGTCATTTTCGTCCTCCCTAGGCTTATTCTTGTCCAATTAGGGTTTTTAACAAATCTTGTGTAGCCAATAAGTTCATTTGTGTCATTGGATTAACATTTAGGTCATTTTCGTCCTCCCTAGGCATATTCTTGTCCAATTAGGGTTTTTAACCAATCTTGTGCATCCAATAGGTGTGTTTGTGTCATTGGATGATCAATTAGGTCATTTTCGTCCTCCCTAGGCTTATTCTTGTCCAATTAGGGTTTTTAACAAATCTTGTGCAGCCAATAAGTTCATTTGTGTCATTGGATGATCAATTAGGTCGTTTTCGTCCTCCCTAGGCATATTCTTGTCCAACTAGGGTTTTTAACCAATCTTGTGCATCCAATAGGTGTGTTTGTGTCATTGGATGTTCAATTAGGTCATTTTCGTCCTCCCTAGGCATAATCTTGTCCAACGAGGGTTTTTAACCAATCTTGTGCATCCAATAGGTGTGTTTTTGTCATTGGATGAACAATTAGGTCATTTTCGTCCGCCCAAGGCTTATTCATGTCCAATTAGGGTTTTTAACCAATCTTGTGCATCCAATAAGTTCATTTGTGTCATTGGATGATCAATTAGGTCATTTTCGTCCTCCCTAGGCATATTCTTGTCCAACTAGGGTTTTAAACCAATCTTGTGCATCCAATAGGTGTGTTTGTGTCATTGGATGATCAATTAGGTCATTTTCGTCCTTCCTAGGCTTATTCTTGTCGAATTAGGGTTTTTAACAAATCTTGAGCAGCCAATAAGTTCATTTGTGTCATTAGATTAACATTTATGTCATTTTCGTCCTCCCTAGGCATATTCTTGTCCAATTAGGGTTTTTAACCAATCTTGTGCATCCAATAGGTGTGTTTGTGTCATTGGATGATCAATTTAGGTCATTTTCGTCCTCCCTAGGCATATTCTTATCCAATTAGGGTTTTTAACCAATCTTGTGCATCCAATAGGTGTGTTTGTGTCATTGGATGATCAATTAGGTCATTTTCGTCCTCCTAGGCTTATTCTTGTCCAATTAGGGTTTTTAACAAATCTTGTGCAGCCAAATAGTTCATTTGTGTCATTGGATGATCAATTAGGTCATTTTCGTCCTCCCTAGGCATATTCTTGTCCAACTAGGGTTTTTAACCAATCTTGTGCATCCAATAGGTGTGTTTGTGTCATTGGATGATCAATTAGGTCATTTTCGTCCTCCTTAGGCTTATTCTTGTGCAATTAGGGTTTTTAACCAATCTTGTGCATCCAATAGGTGTGTTTGTGTCATTGGATGATCAATTAGGTCATTTTCGTCCTCCCTAGGCTTATTCTTGTCCAATTAGGGTTTTTAACAAATCTTGTGCATCCGATAAGTTCATTTGTGTCATTGGATTAACATTTAGGTCATTTTCGTCCTCCTTAGGCATATTCTTGTCCAATTAGGGTTTTTAGCCAATCTAGTGCATCCAATAGGTGTGTTTATGTCATTGGATGATCAATTAGGTCATTATCGTCCTCCCTAGGCTTATTCTTGTTCAATTGGGGTTTTTAACCAATTTTGGGCATCCAATAGGTGTGTTTGTGTCATTGGATGATCAATTAGGTCATTTTCGTCCTCCCTAGGCTTATTCTTGTCCAATTAGGGTTTTTAACCAATCTTGTGCATCCAATAGGTGTGTTTGTGTCATTGGATGATCAATTAGGTCATTTTCGTCCTCCCTAGGCTTATTCTTGTCCAATTAGGGTTTTTAACCAATCTTGTGCATCCAATAGGTGTGTTTGTGTCATTGGATGATCAATTAGGTCATTTATCGTCCTCCCTAGGCTTATTCTTGTCCAATTAGGGTTTTTAACCAATCTTGTGCATCCAATAGGTTGAGTTGTGTCATTGGATTAACATTTAGGTCATTTTCGTCCTCCCTAGGCATATTCTTGTCCAATTAGGGTTTTTAACCAATCTTGTGCATCCAATAGGTGTGTTTGTGTCATTGGATGATCAATTAGGTCATTTTCGTCCTCCCTAGGCTTATTCTTGTCCAATTAGGGTTTTTAACCAATCTTGTGCATCCAATAAGTTCATTTGTGTATTGGATTAACATTTAGGTCATTTTCGTCCTCCCTAGGCATATTCTTGTCCAATTAGGGTTTTTAACCAATCTTGTGCATCCAATAGGTGTGTTTGTGTCATTGGATGATCAATTAGGTCATTTTCGTCCTCCCTAGGCTTATTCTTGTCCAATTAGAGGTTTTAACCAATCTTGTGCATCCAATAGGTGTGTTTGTGTCATTGGATGATCCATTAGGTCATTTTCGTCCTCCCTAGGCTTATTCTTGTCCAATTAGGGTTTTTAACCAATCTTGTGCATTCAATAGGTGTGTTTGTGCCATTGGATGATCAATTAGATAATTTTCGTCCTCCCTAGGTATATTCTTGTCCAATTAGGGTTTTTAACGAATCTTGTGCATCCAATAGGTGTGTTTGTGTCATTGGATGATCAATTAGGTCATTTTAGTCCTCCCTAGGCTTATTCTTGTCCAATTAGGGTTTTTAACCAATCTTGTGCATCCAATAAGTTCATTTGTGTCTTTGGATTAACATTTAGGTCATTTTCGTCCTCCCTAGGCATATTCTTGTCCAATTAGGGTTTTTAACCAATCTTGTGCTGCCAAAAGGTGTGTTTGTGTCATTGGATGATCAATTAGGTCATTTTCGTCCTCCCTAGGCTTATTCTTGTCCAATTAGGGTTTTTAACCAATCTTGTGCATCCAATAAGTTTGTTTGTGTCATTGAATTAATATTTAGGTCATTTTCGTCCTCCCTAGGCATATTCTTGTCCAATTAGGGTTTTTAACCAATCTTGTGCATCCAATAGGTGTGTTTGTGTCATTGGATGATCAATTAGGTCATTTTCGTCCTCCCTAGGCTTATTCTTGTCCAATTAGGGTTTTTAACCAATCTTGTGCATCCAATAAGTTTGTTTGTGTCATTGAATTAATATTTAGGTCATTTTCTTCCTCCCTAGGCATCATCTTGTCCAATTAGGGTTTTTAACCAATCTTTTGCATCCAATAGCTGTGTTTGTGTCATTGGATGATCAATTAGGCCCTTTTCATCCTCCATAGGCTTATTCTTGTCCAATTAGGGTTTTTAACCAATCTTGTGCATCCAATATGTTCATTAGTGTCATTGGATGATCAATTAGGTCATTTTCGTCCTCTCTAGGCATGTTCTTGTCCAACTAGGGTTTTTAACCAATCTTGTGCATCCAATAGGTGTGTTTGTGTCATTGGATGATCAATTAGGTCATTTTCGTCATCCGTAGGCTTATTCTTGTCGAATTAGGGTTTTTAACCAATCTTGTGCATCCAATAAGTTGAGTTGTGTCATTGGATTAACATTTAGGTCATTTTCGTTCTCCCTAGGCTTATTCTTGTCCAATTAGGGTTTGTAACCAATCTTGTGCATCCAATAGGTGTGTTTGTGTCATTGGATGATCAATTAGGTCATTTTCGTCATCCCTAGGCTTATTCTTGTCCAATTAGGGTTTTTAACCAATCTTGTGCATCCAATAAGTTCATTTGTGTCATTGGATTAACATTTAGGTCATTTTCGTCCTCCCTAGGCATATTCTTGTCCAATTACGGTTTTTAACCAATCTTGTGCATCCAATAGGTGTGTTTGATTCATTGGATGATCAATTAGGTTATTTTCGTCCTCCCTAGGTTTATTCTTGTCCAATTAGGGTTTTTAACCAATCTTGTGCATCCAATAAGTTGAGTTGTGTCATTGGATTAACATTTAGGTCATTTTCGTTCTCCCTAGGCTTATTCTTGTCCAATTAGGGTTTTTAACCAATCTTGTGCATCCAATAAGATCATTTGTGTTATTGGATTAACATTTAGGTCATATTCGTCCTCCCTAGGCATATTCTTGTCCAATTAGGGTTTTTAACCAATCTTGTGCATCCAATAGGTGTGTTTGTGTCATTGGATGATCAATTAGGTCATTTTCGTCCTCCCTAGGCATATTCTTGTCCAGTTAGGGTTTTTAACCAATCTTGTGCATCCAATAGGTGTGTTTGTGTCATTGGATGATCAATTAGGTCATTTTCGTCCTGCCTAGGCTTATTCTTGTCCAATTAGGGTTTTTAACCAATCTTGTGCATCCAATAGGTGTGTTTGTGTCATTGGATGATCAATTAGGTCATTTTCGTCCTCCCTAGGCTTATTCTTGTCCAATTAGGGTTTTTAACCAATCTTGTGCATCCAATAAGTTTGATTGTTTCATTGAATTAACATTTATGTCATTTTCGTCCTCCCTAGGCATATTCTTGTCCAATTAGGGTTTTTAACCAATCTTGTGCATCCAATAGGTGTGTTTGTGTCATTGGATGATCAATTAGGTCATTTTCGTCCTCCCTAGGCTTATTCTTGTCCAATTAGGGTTTTTAACCAATCTTGTGCATCCAATAACTTTGTTTGTGTCATTGAATTAACATTTAGGTCATTTTCGTCCTCCCTGGGCATATTCTTGTCCAATTAGGGTTTTTAACCAATCTTGTGCATCCAATAGGTGTGTTTGTGTCATTGGATGATCAATTAGGTCATTTTCGTCCTCCCTAGGCTTATTCTTGTCCAATTATGGTTTTTAACCAATCTTGTGCATCTAACAAGTTTGTTTATGTCATTGAATTAATATTTAGGTCGTTTTCGTCCTCCCTAGGCATATTCTTGTCCAATTAGGGTTTTAACAATCTTCTGCATCCAATAGGTGTTTTTGTGTCATTGGATGATCAATTAGGTCATTTTCGTCCTCCCTAGGCATATTCTTGTCCAATTAGGGTTTTTAACCAATCTTGTGCATCCAATAGGTGTGTTTGTGTCATTGGATGATCAATTAGGTCATTTTCGTCCTCCCTAGGCTTATTCTTGTCCAATTAGGGTTTTTAACCAATCTTGTGCATCCAATAGGTGTGTTTGTGTCATTGGATGATCAATTAGGTCATTTTCGTCCTCCCTAGGCCTATTCTTGCCCAATTAGGGTTTTTAACCAATCTTGTGAATCCAATAAGTTTGTTTGTGTCATTGAATTAATATTTAGGTCATTTTCGTCCTCCCTACGCATATTATTGTCCAATTAGGGTTTTTAACCAATCTTCTGCATCCAATAGGTGTGTTTGTGTCATTGGATGATCAATTAGGTCATTTTCGTCCTCCCTAGGCATATTCTTGTCCAATTAGGGTTTTTAACCAATCTTGTGCATCCAATAGGTGTGTTTGTGTCATTGGATGATCAATTAGGTCATTTTCGTCCTCCCTAGGCTTATTCTTGTCCAATTAGGGTTTTTAACCAATCTTGTGCATCCAATAAGTTCATTAGTGTCATTGGATGATCAATTAGGTCATTTTCGTCCTCCCTAGGCATATTATTATCCAATTAGGGTTTTTAACCAATCTTGTGCATCCAATAAGTTTGTTTGTGTCATTGAATTAATATTTAGGTCATTTTCGTCCTCCCTAGGCATATTCTTGTCCAATTAGGGTTTTTAACCAATCTTGTGCATCCAATAGGTGTGTTTGTGTCATTGGATGATCAATTAGGTCATTTTCGTCCTCCCTAGGCATATTCTTGTCCAATTAGGGTTTTTAACCAATCTTGTGCATCCAATAGGTGTGTTTGTGGCAATGGATAATCAATTAGGTCATTTTCGTCCTCCCTAGGCTTATTCTTGTCCAATTAGGTTTTTTAACCAATCTTGTGCATGCAATAGGTGTGTTTGTGTCATTGGATGATCAATTAGGTCATTTTCGTCCTCCCTAGGCATATTCTTGTCCAATTAGGGTTTTTAACCAATCTTGTGCATCCAATAGGTGTGTTTGTGTCATTGGATGATCAATTAGGTCATTTTCGTCCTCCCTAGGCTTATTCTTGTCCAATTAGGGTTTTTAACCAATCTTGTGCATCCAACAAGTTTGTTTATGTCATTGAATTAATATTTAGGTCATTTTCGTCCTCCCTAGGCATATTCTTGTCCAATTAGGGTTGTTAACCATTCTTGTGCATGCAATAGGTGGGTTTGTGTCATTGGATGATCAATTAGGTCATTTTCGTCCTCCCTAGGCATATTCTTGTCCAATTAGGGTTTTTAACCAATCTTGTGCATCCAATAGGTGTGTTTGTGGCAATGGATGATCAATTAGGTCATTTTCGTCCTCCCTAGGCTTATTCTTGTCCAATTAGGGTTTTTAACCAATCTTGTGCATCCAATAGGTGTGTTTGTGTCATTGGATGATCAATTAGGTCATTTTCCTCCTCCCTAGGTTTATTCTTGTCCAATTAGGGTTTTTAACCAATCTTGTGCATCCAATAGGTGTGTTTGTGGCAATGGATGATCAATTAGGTCATTTTCGTCCTCCCTAGGCATATTCTTGTCCAATTAGGGTTTTTAACCAATCTTGTGCATCCAATAGGTGTGTTTGTGTCATTGGATGATCAATTAGGTCATTTTCGTCCTCCCTAGGCTTATTCTTGTCCAATTAGGGTTTTTAACCAATCTTGTGCATCCAATAGGTGTGTTTGTGTCATTGGATGATCAATTGGGTCATTTTCTTCCTCCCTAGGAATATTTTTATCCAATTAGGGTTTTTAACAAATCTTGTCCATCCAATAGGTTTGTTTGTTTCATTGAATTAATATTTAGGTCATTTTTGTCCTCTCTAGGCATATTCTTGTCCAATTAAGGTTTTTAACCAATCTTGTGCATCCAATAAGTTTGTTTGTGTCAATGAATTAATATTTAGGTCATTTTTGTCCTCCCTAGGCATATTCTTGTCCAATTAGGGTTTTTAACCAATCTTGTGCATCCAATAGGTGTGTTTGTGTCATTGGATGATCAATTAGGTCATTTTCGTCCTCCCTAGGCTAATTCTTGTCCAATTAGGGTTTTTAACAAATCTTGTGCATCCAATAGGTGTGTTTATCTCATTGGATGATCAATTAGGTCACTTTGATCCTCCCTAGGCTTATTCTTGTCCAATTAGGGTTTTTAACCAATCTTGTGCATCCAATAAGTTCATTTGTGTCATTGGATTAACATTTAGGTCATTTTCGTCCTCCCTAGGCATATTCTTGTCCAATTAGTGTTTTTAACCAATCTTGTGCATCCAATAGGTGTGTTTGTGTCATTGGATGATCAATTTAGGTCATTTTCGTCCTCCCTTGGCATATTCTTTTCCAATTAGGGTTTTTAACCAATCTTGTGCATCCAATAGGTGTGTTTGTGTCATTGGATGATCATTTAGGTCATTTTCGTCCTCCTAGGCTTATTCTTGTCCAATTAGGGTTTTTAACAAATCTTGTGCAGCCAAATAGTTCATTTGTGTCATTGGATGATCAATTAGGTCATTTTCGTCCTCCCTAGGCATATTCTTGTCCAACTAGGGTTTTTAACCAATCTTGTGCATCCAATAGGTGTGTTTGTGTCATTGGATGATCAATTAGGTCATTTTCGTCCTCCCTAGGCATAATCTTGTCCAACTAGGGTTTTTAACCAATCTTGTGCATCCAATAGGTGTGTTTTTGTCATTGGATGAACAATTAGGTCATTTTCGTCCGCCCTAGGCTTATTCATGTCCAATTACGGTTTTTAACCAATCTTGTGCATCCAATAAGTTCATTTGTGTCATTGGATGATCAATTAGGTCATTTTCGTCCTCCCTAGGCATATTCTTGTCCAACTAGGGTTTTAAACCAATCTTGTGCATCCAATAGGTGTGTTTGTGTCATTGGATGATCAATTAGGTCATTTTCGTCCTCCATAGGCTTATTCTTGTCGAATTAGGGTTTTTAACAAATCTTGAGCAGCCAATAAGTTCATTTGTGTCATTGGATTAACATTTAGGTCATTTTCGTCCTCCCTAGGCATATTCTTGTCCAATTAGGGTTTTTAACCAATCTTGTGCATCCAATAGGTGTGTTTGTGTCATTGGATGATCAATTAGGTCATTTTCGTCCTCCCTAGGCTTATTCTTGTCCAATTAGGGTTTTTAACAAATCTTGTGCAGCCAATAAGTTCATTTGTGTCATTGGATGATCAATTAGGTCATTTTCGTCCTCCCTAGGCATATTCTTGTCCAACTAGGGTTTTTAACCAATCTTGTGCATCCAATAGGTGTGTTTGTGTCATTGGATGATCAATTAGGTCATTTTCGTCCTCCCTAGGCTTATTCTTGTCCAATTAGGGTTTTTAACCAATCTTGTGCGTCCAATAGGTGTGTTTGTGTCATTGGATGATCAATTAGGTCATTTTCGTTCTCCCTAGGCTTATTCTTGTCCAATTAGGGTTTTTAACCAATCTTGTGCATCCAATAAGTTCATTTGTGTCATTGGATTAACATTTAGGTCATATCCGTCCTCCCTAGGCTTATTCTTGTCCAATTAGGGTTTTTAACCAATCTTGTGCATCCAATAGGTGTGTTTGTGTCATTGGATGATCAATTAGGTCATTTTCGTCCTCCCTAGGCATATTCTTGTCCAATTAGGGTTTTAACCAATGTTGTGCATCCAATAGGTGTGTTTGTGTTATTGGATGATCAATTAGGTCATTTTCGTCCTCCCTAGGCTTATTCTTGTCCAATTAGGGTTTTTAACCAATCTTGTGCATCCAATAGGTGTGTTTTTGGAAATGGATGATCAATTAGGTCATTTTCGTCCTCCCTAGGCTTATTCTTGTCCAATTAGGGTTTTTAACCAATCTTGTGCATCCAATAGGTGTGTTTGTGTCATTGGATGATCAATTAGGTCATTTTCGTCCTCCCTAGGCTTATTCTTGTCCAATTAGGGTTTTTAACCAATCTTGTGCATCCAATAGGTGTGTTTGTTTCTTTGGATGATCAATTAGGTCATTTTCGCCCTCCGTAGGCCTATTCTTGTCCAATTAGGGTTTTTAAGCAATCTTGTGCATCCGATAAGTTTGTTTGTGTCATTGAATTAATATTTAGGTCATTTTCGTCCTCCCTAGGCATATTCTTGTCCAATTAGGGTTTTTAACCAATCTTGTGCATCCAATAGGTGTGTTTGTGTCATTGGATGATCAATTAGGTCATTTTCGTCCTCCCTAGGCTTATTATTGTCCAATTAGGGTTTTTAACCAATCTTGTGCATCCAATAAGTTGAGTTGTGTCATTGGATTAACATTTAGGTCATTTTCGTCATCCCTAGGCTTATTCTTGTCCAATTAGGGTTTTTAACAAATCTTGTGCATCCAATAGGTGTGTTTGTGTCATTGGATGATCAATTAGGTCATTTTCGTCCTCCATAGGCTTATTCTTGTCCAATTAGGGTTTTTAACCAATCTTGTGCATCCAATAAGTTGAGTTGTGTCATGGGATTAACATTTATGTCATTTTCGTCCTCCCTAGGCTTATTCTTGTCCAATTAGGGTTTTTAACCAATCTTGTGCATCCAATAAGTTCATTTGTGTCATTGGATTAACATTTAGGTCATTTTCGTCCTCCCTAGGCATATTCTTGTCCAATTAGGGTTTTTAACCAATCTTGTGCATCCAATAGGTGTGTTTGTGTCATTGGATGATCAATTAGGTCATTTTCGTCCTCCCTATGCTTATTCTTGTCCAATTAGGGTTTTTAGCCAATCTTGTGCATCCAATAAGTTCATTTGTGTCATTGGATGATCAATTAGGTCATTTTCGTCCTCCCTAGGCATATTCTTGTCCAACTAGGGTTTTTAACCAACCTTGTGCATCCAATAGGTGTGTTTGTATCATTGGATGATCAATTAGGTCATTTTCGTCCTCCTTAAGCTTATTCTTGTCCAATTAGGGTTTTTAACCAATCTTGTGCATCCAATAAGTTCATTTGTGTCATTGGATTAACATTTAGGTCATTTTCGTCCTCCCTAGGCATATTCTTGTCCAATTAGGGTTTTTAACCAATCTTGTGCATCCAATAGGTGTGTTTGTGTCATTGGATGATCAATTAGGTCATTTTCGTCCTTTCTAGACTTATTCTTGTCCAATTAGGGTTTTTAACCAATCTTGTGCATCCAATAACTTTGTTTGTGTCATTGAATTAATATTTAGGTCATTTTCGTCCTCCCTAGGCATATTCTTGTCCAATTAGGGATTTTAACAAATCTTGTGCGTCCAATAGGTGTGTTTGTGTCATTGGATGATCAATTAGGACATTTGCGTCCTCCCTAGACATATTCTTGTCCAACTAGGGTTTTTAACCAATCTTGTGCATCCAATAGGTGTGTTTGTGTCATTGGATGATCAATTAGGTCATTTTCGTCCTCCCTAGGCTTATTCTTGTCCAATTAGGGTTTTTAACCAATCTTGTGCATCCAATAGGTGTGTTTGTGTCATTGGATGATCAATTAGGTCTTTTTCGTCCTGCCTAGGCTTATTCTTGTCCAATTAGGGTTTTTAACCAATCTTGTGCATCCAATAGGTGTGTTTGTGTCATTGGATGATCAATTAGGTCATTTTCGTCCTCCCTAGGCTTATTCTTGTCCAATTAGGGTTTTTAACCAATCTTGTGCATCCAATAAGTGTGTTTGTGGCAATGGATGATCAATTAGGTCATTTTCGTCCTCCCTAGGCTTATTCTTGTCCAATTAGGGTTTTTAACCAATCTTGTGCATCCAATAGGTGTGTTTGTGTCATTGGATGATCAATTAGGTCATTTTCGTCCTCCCTAGGCTTATTCTTGTCCAATTAGGGTTTTTAACCAATCTTGTGCATCCAATAAGTTGAGTTGTGTCATTGGATTAATATTTAGGTGATTTTCGTCCTCCATAGGCTTATTCTTGTCCAATTAGGGTTTTTAACCAATCTTGTGCATCCAATAAGTTCATTTGTGTCATTGGATTAACATTTAGGTCATTTTCGTCCTCCCTAGGCATATTCTTGTCCAATTAGGGTTTTTAACCAATCTTGTGCATCCAATAAGTTTGTTTATGTCATTGGATGATCAATTAGGTCATTTTCGTCCTCCCTAGGCATATTCTTGTCCAACTAGGGTTTTTAACCAATCTTGTGCATCCAATAGGTGTGTTTGTGTCATTGGATGATCAATTAGGTCATTTTCGTCCTCCCTAGGCCTATTCTTGACCTATTAGGGTTTTTAACCAATCTTGTGCATCCAATAGGTGTGTTTGTGTCATTGGATGATCAATTAGGTCATTTTCGTCCTCCCTAGGCTTATTCTTGTCCAATTAGGGTTTTTAACTAATCTTGTGCATCCAATAGGTTCATTTGTGTCAATTGATGATCAATTAGGTCATTTTCGTCCTCCGTAGGCATATTCTTGTCCAACTAGGGTTTTTAACCAATCTTGTGCATCCAAAAGGTGAGTTTGTGTCATTGGATGATCAATTAGGTCATTTTCGTCCTCCCTAGGCATATTCTTGTCCAACTAGGGTTTTTAACCAATCTTGTGCATCCAATAGGTGTGTTTGTGTCATTGGATGATCAATTAGGTCATTTTCGTCCTCCCTAGGCTTATTCTTGTCCAATTAGGGTTTTTAACCAATCTTGTGCATCCAATAGGTGTGTTTGTGTCATTGGATGATCAATTAGGTCATTTTCGTCCTCCCTAGGCTTATTCTTGTCCAATTAGGGTTTTTAACCAATCTTGTGCATCCAATAAGTTTGTTTGTGTCATTGGATTAATATTTAGGTCATTTTCGTCCTCCCTAGGCATATTCTTGTCCAACTAGGGTTTTTAACCAATCTTGTGCATCCAATAGGTGTGTTTGTGTCATTGGATGATCAATTAGGTCATTTTCGTCCTCCCTAGGCTTATTCTTGTCCAATTAGGGTTTTTAACCAATCTTGTGCATCCAATAAGTTCATTTGTGTCATTGGATTAACATTTAGGTCATTTTCGTCCTCCCTATGCATATTCTTGTCCAATTAGGGTTTTTAACCAATCTTGTGCATGCAATAGGTGTGTTTGTGTCATTGGATGGTCAATTAAGTTATTTTCGTCCTCCCTAGGCTTATTCTTGTCCAATTAGGGTTTTTAACCAATCTTGTGCATCCAATAGGTGTGTTTGTGTCATTGGATGATCAATTAGGTCATTTTCGTCCTCCCTAGGCATATTCTTGTCCAATTAGGGTTTTTAACCAATCTTGTGCATCCAATAAGTTTGTTTGTTTCATTGAATTAATATTTAGGTCATTTATGTCCTCCCTAGGCATATTCTTGTCCAATTAGGGTTTTTAACCAATCTTGTGCATCCAATAGGTGTATTTGTGTCATTGGATGATCAATTAGGTCATTTTCGTCCTCCCTAGGCATATTCTTGTCCAATTAGGGTTTTTAACCAATCTTATGCATCCAATAGATGTGTTTGTGTCATTGGATGATCAATTAGGTCATTTTCGTCCTCCCTAGGCTTATTCTTGTCCAATTAGGGTTTTTAACCAATCTTGTGCATCCAATAGGTGTGTTTGTGTCATTGGATGATCAATTAGGTCATTTTCGTCCTCCCTAGGCTTATTCTTGTCCAATTAGGGTTTTTAACCAATCTTGTGCATCCAATAAGTTCATTTGTGTCATTGGATTAACATTTAGGTCAATTTCGTCCTCCCTAGGCATATTCTTGTCCAATTAGGGTTTTTAACCAATCTTGTGCTTCCAATAGGTGTGTTTGTGTCATTGGATGATCAATTAGGTCATTTTCGTCCTCCCTAGGCTTATTCTTGTCCAATTATGGTTTTTAACCAATCTTTTGCATCCAATAAGTTTGTTTGTGTCATTGAATTAATATTTAGGTCATTTTCGTCCTCCCTAGGCATATTCTTGTCCAATTAGGGTTTTTAACCAATCTTGTGCATTCAATAGGTGTGTTTGTGTCATTGGATGATCAATTAGGTCATTTTCGTCCTCCCTAGGCATATTCTTGTTCAATTAGGGTTTTTAACCAATCTTGTGCATCCAATAGGTGTGTTTGTGTCATTGGATGATCAATTAGGTCATTTTCGTCCTCCCTATGCTTATTCTTGTCCAATTAGGGTTTTTAACCAATCTTGTCCATCCAATAAGTTGAGTTGTGTCATTGGATTAACATTTAGGTCATTTTCATTCTCCCTAGGCTTATTCTTGTCGAATTAGGTTTTTAACCAATCTTGTGCATCCAATAAGTTCATTTGTGTCATTGGATTCACATTTAGGTCATTTTCGTCCTCCCTAGGCATATTCTTGTCCAATAATGGTTTTAAACCAATCTTGTGCATCCAATAGGTGTGTTTATCTCATTGGATGATCAATTAGATCACTTTGATCCTCCCTAGGCTTATTCTTGTCCAATTAGGGCTTTTAACCAATCTTGTGCATCCCATAAGTTCATTTGTGTCATTGGATTAACATTTAGGTCATTTTCGTCCTCCCTAGGCATATTCTTGTCCAATTAGGGTTTTTAACCAATCTTGTGCATCCAATAGGTGTGTTTGTGTCATTGGATGATCAATTTAGGTCATTTTCGTCCTCCCTAGGCATATTCTTGTCCAATTAGGGTTTTTAACCCATCTTATTCATCCAATAGGTGTGTTTGTGTCATTGGATGATCAATTTAGGTCATTTTCGTCCTCCCTAGGCATATTCTTGTCCAATTAGGGTTTTTAACCAATCTTGTGCATCCAATAGGTGTGTTTGTGTCATTGGATGATCAATTAGGTCATTTTCGTCCTCCCTATGCTTATTCTTGTCCAACTAGGGTTTTTAACCAATCTTGTGCATCCAATAGGTGTGTTTGTGTCATTGGATGATCAATTAGGTCATTATCGTCCTCCTTAGGCTTATTCTTGTCCAATTAGGGTTTTTAACCAATCTTGTGCATCCAATAAGTTGAGTTCTGTCATTGGATTAACATTTAGGTCATTTTGATTCTCCCTAGGCTTATTCTTGTCGAATTAGGTTTTTAACCAATCTTGTGCATCCAATAAGTTCATTTGTGTCATTGGATTCACATTTAGGTCATTTTCGTCCTCCCTAGGCATATTCTTGTCCAATTAGGGTTTTTAACCAATCTTGTGCATCCAATAGGTGTGTTTATCTTATTGGATGATCAATTAGGTCACTTTGATCCACCCTAGGCTTATTCTTGTCCAATTAGGGTTTTTAACCAATCTTGTGCATCCAATAAGTTCATTTGTGTCATTGGATTAACATTTAGGTCATTTTCGTCCTCCCTAGGCATATTCTTGTCCAATTAGGGTTTTTAACCAATCTTGTGCATCCAATAGGTGTGTTTGTGTCATTGGATGATCAATTTAGGTCATTTTCGTTCTCCCTAGGCATATTCTTGTCCAAATAGGGTTTTTAACCAATCTTGTGCATCCAATAGGTGTGTTTGTGTCATTGGATTATCAATTAGGTCATTTTCGTCCTCCCTATGCTTATTCTTGTCCAATTAGGGTTTTTAACAAATCTTGTGCATCCAATAAGTTCATTTGTGTCATTGGATGATCAATTAAGTCATTTTCGTCCTCCCTAGGCATATTCTTGTCCAACTAGGGTTTTTAACCAATCTTGTGCATCCAATAGGTGTGTTTGTGTCATTGGATGATCAATTAGGTCATTTTCGTCCTCCCTAGGCATATTCTTGTCCAACTAGGGTTTTTAACCAATCTTGTGCATCCAATAAGTTCATTTATGTCATTGGATGATCAATTAGGTCATTTTCGTCCTCCCTAGGCATATTCTTGTCCAACTAGGGTTTTTAACCAATCTTGTGCATCCAATAAGTTCATTTGTGTCATTGGATGATCAATTAGGTCATTTTCGTCCTCCCTAGGCATATTCTTGTCCAACTGGGGTTTTTAACCAATCTTGTGCATCCAATAGGTGTGTTTGTGTCATTGGATGATCAATTAGGTCATTTTCGTCCTCCCTAGGCTTATTTTTGTCCAATTAGGGTTTTTAACCAATCTTGTGCATCCAATAGGTGTGTTTGTGTCATTGGATGATCAATTAGGTCATTTTCGTCCTCCCTAGGCTTATTATTCTTGTCCAATTAGGGTTTTTAACCAATCTTGTGCATCCAATAGGTGTGTTTGTGTCATTGGATGATCAATTAGGTCATTTTCGTCCTCCCTAGGCTTATTCTTGTCCAATTAGGGTTTTTAACCAATCTTGTGCATCCAATAAGTTCATTTGTGTCATTGGGTGATCAATTAGGTCATTTTCGTCCTCCCTAGGCATATTCTTGTCTAACTAGGGTTTTTAACCAATCTTGTGCATCCAATAGGTGTGTTTGTGTCATTGGATGATCAATTAGGTCATTTTCGTCCTCCCTAGGCTTATTCTTGTCCAATTAGGGTTTTTAACCAATCTTGTGCATCCAATAGGTGTGTTTGTGTCATTGGATGATCAATTAGGTCATTTTCGTCCTCCCTAGGCTTATTCTTGTCCAATTAGGGTTTTTAACCAATCTTGTGCATCAAATAAGTTTGTTTTTGTCATTGAATTATTATTTAGGTCATTTTCGTCCTCCCTAGGCATATTCTTGTCCAATTAGGCTTTTTAACCAATCTTGTGCTTCCAATAGGTGTGTTTGTGTCATTGGATGATCAATTAGGTCATTTTCGTCCTCCCTAGGCTAATTCTTGTCCAATTAGGGTTTTTAACCAATCTTGTGCATCCAATAGGTGTGTTTGTGTCATTGGATGATCAATTAGGTCATTTTCGTCCTCCCTAGGCATATTCTTGTCCAATTAGGGTTTTTAACCAATCTTGTGCATCCAATAGGTGTGTTTGTGGCAATGGATGATCAATTAGATCATTTTCGTCATCCCTAGGCTTATTCTTGTCCAATTAGGGTTTTTAACCAATCTTGTGCATCCAATAGGTGTGTTTGTGTCATTGGATGATCAATTTAGGTCATTTTCGTTCTCCCTAGGCATATTCTTGTCCAATTAGGGTTTTTAATCAATCTTGTGCATCCAATAGGTGTGTTTGTGTCATTGGATGATCAATTAGGTCATTTTCGTCCTCCCTAGGCATATTCTTGTCCAATTAGGGTTTTTAACCAATCTTGTGCATCCAATAGGTGTGTTTGTGTCATTGGATGATCAATTAGGTCATTTTCGTCCTCCCTATGCTTATTCTTGTCCAATTAGGGTTTTTAACCAATCTTGTGCATCCAATAAGTTCATTTGTGTCATTGAATTAATATTTAGGTCATTTTCGTCCTCCCTAGGCATATACTTGTCCAATTAGGGTTTTTAAACAATCTTGTGCTTCCAATACGTGTGTTTGTGTCATTGGATGATCAATTAGGTCATTTTCGTCCTTCCTAGGCATATTCTTGTCCAATTAGGGTTTTTAACCAGTCTTGTGCATCCAATAGGTGCGTTTGTGTCATTGGATGATCAATTAGGTCATATTCGTCCTCCCAAGGCTAATTCTTGTCCAATTAGGGTTTTTAACCAATCTTGTGCTTCCAATAAGTTCATTTGTGTCATTGGATTAACATTTAGGTCATTTTCGTCCTCCCTAGGCATATTCTTGTCCAATGAAGGTTTTTAACCAATCTTGTGCATCCAATAGGTGTGTTTGTGTCATTGGATGATTAATTAGGTCATTTTCGTCCTCCCTAGGCTTATTCTTGTCCAATTAGGGTTTTTAACCAATCTTGTGCATCCAATAAGTTCATTTGTGTCATTGAATTAATATTTAGGTCATTTTATTCTTCCCTAGGCAAATTCTTGTCCAATTAGGGTTTTTAACCAATCTTGTGCATCCAATAAGTTGAGTTGTGTCATTGGATTCACATTTAGGTCATTTTCGTCCTCCCTAGGCTTATTCTTGTCCAATTAGGGTTTTTAACCAATCTTGTGCATCCAATAGGTGTGTTTGTGTCATTGGATGATCAATTAGGTCATTTTCGTCCTCCCTAGGCATATTCTTGTCCAACTAGGGTTTTTAACCAATCTTGTGCATCCATTAAGTGTGTTTGTGTCATTGGATTATCAATTAGGTCATTTTCGTCCTCCTTAGGCTTATTCTTGTCCAATTAGGGTTTTTAATCAATCTTGTGCATCCAATAGGTGTGTTTGTGTCATTGGATGATCAATTAGGTCATTTTCGTCCTCCCTAGGCTTATTCTTGTCCATTTAGGGTTTTTAACCATTCTTGTGCATCCAATAAGTTCATTTGTGTCATTGGATTAACATTTAGGTCATTTTCGTGCTCCCTAAGCATATTCTTGTCCAATTAGGGTTTTTAACCAATCTTGTGCATCCAATAGGTTTGTTTGTGTCATTGGATGATCAATTTAGGTCATTTTCGTTCTCCCTAGGCATATTCTTGTCCAATTAGGGTTTTTAATCAATCATGTGCATCCAATAGGTGTGTTTGTGTCATTGGATGATCAATTAGGTCATTTTCGTCCTCCCTAGGCATATTCTTGTCCAATTAGGGTTTTTAACCAATCTTGTGCATCCAATAGGTGTGTTTGTGTCATTGGATGATCAATTAGGTCATTTTCGTCCTCCCTAGGCTTATTCTTGTCCAATTAGGGTTTTTAACCAATCTTGTGCATCCAATAGGTGTGTTTGTGTCATTGGATGATCATCTAGGTCATTTTCGTCCTCCCTAGGCATATTCTTGTCCAATTAGGGTTTTTAACCAATCTTGTGCATCCAATAGGTGTGTTTGTGTCATTGGATGATCAATTAGGTCATTTTCGTCCTCCCTAGGCATATTCTTGTGCAATTAGAGTTTTTAACCAATCGTGTGCATCCAATAGGTGCGTTTGTGTCATTGGATGATCAATTAGGTCATTTTCGTCCTCCCTAGGCTTATTCTTGTCCAATTAGGGTTTTTAACCAATCTTGTGCATCCAATAGGTGTGTTTGTGTCATTGGATGATCAATTAGGTCATTTTCGTCCTCCCTAGGCTTATTCTTGTCCAACTAGGGTTTTTAACCAATCTTGTGCGTCCAATAAGTTCATTTGTGTCATTGGAAGATCAATTAGGTCATTTTCGTCCTCCCTAGGCATATTCTTGTCCAATTAGGGTTTTTAACCAATCTTGTGCATCCAATAGGTGTGTTTGTGTCATTGGATGATCAATTAGGTCATTTTCGTCCTCCCTAGGCTTATTCTTGTCCAATTAGGGTTTTTAACCAATCTTGTGCATCCAATAGGTGTGTTTGTGTCATTGGATGATCAATTAGGTCATTTTCGTCCTCCCTAGGCTTATTCTTGTCCAATTAGGGTTTTTAACCAATCTTGTGCATCCAATAGGTGTGTTTGTGTCATTGGATGATCAATTAGGTCATTTTCGTCCTTTCTATGCTTATTTTTGTCCAATTAGGGTTTTTAAGCAATCTTGTGCATCCAATAAGTTCATTTGTGTCATTGGATGATCAATTAGGTCATTTTCGTCCTCCCTAGGCATATTCTTGTCCAACTAGGGTTTCTAACCAATCTTGTGCTTCCAATAGATGTGTTTGTGTCATTGGATGATCAATTAGGTCATTTTCGTCCTCCCTAGGCTTATTCTTGTCCAATTAGGGTTTTTAACCAATCTTGTGCATCCAATAGGTGTGTTTGTGTCATTGGATGATCAATTAGGTCATTTTCGTCCTCCCTAGGCTTATTCTTGTCCAATTAGGGTTTTTAACCAATCTTGTGCATCCAATAGGTGTGTTTGTGTCATTGGATGATCAATTAGGTCATTTTCGTCCTCCCTAGGCTTATTCTTGTCCAATTAGGGTTTTTAACCAATCTTGTGCATCCAATAAGTTCATTTGTGTCATTGGATGATCAATTAGGTCATTTTCGTCCTTCCTAGGCATATTCTTGATCAACTAGGGTTTTAAACCAATCTTGTGCATCCAATAGGTGTGTTTGTGTCATTGGATGATCAATTAGGTCATTTTCGTCCTCCCTAGGCTTATTCTTGTCCAATTAGGGTTTTTAACCAATCTTGTGCATCCAATAGGTGTGTTTGTGTCATTGGATGATCAATTAGGTCATTTTCGTCCTCCCTAGGCTTATTCTTGTCCAATTAGGGTTTTTAACCAATCTTGTGCATCCAATAGGTGTGTTTGTGTCATTGGATGATCAATTAGGTCATTTTCGTCCTCCCTAGGCTTATTCTTGTCCAATTAGGGTTTTTAACCAATCTTGTGCATCCAATAGGTGTGTTTGTGTCATTGGATGATCAATTAGGTCATTTATCGTCCTCCCTAGGCTTATTCTTGTCCAATTAGGGTTTTTAACCAATCTTGTGCATCCAATAGGTTGAGTTGTGTCATTGGATTAACATTTAGGTCATTTTCGTCCTCCCTAGGCATATTCTTGTCCAATTAGGGTTTTTAACCAATCTTGTGCATCCAATAGGTGTGTTTGTGTCATTGGATGATCAATTAGGTCATTTTCGTCCTCCCTAGGCTTATTCTTGTCCAATTAGGGTTTTTAACCAATCTTGTGCATCCAATAGGTGTGTTTGTGTCATTGGATGATCAATTAGGTCATTTTCGTCCTCCCTAGGCTTATTCTTGTCCAATTAGGGTTTTTAACCATTCTTGTGCATCCAATAGGTGTGTTTGTGTCATTGGATGATCAATTAGGTCATTGTTGTCCTCCCTAGGCTTATTCTTGTCCAATTAGGGTTTTTAACCAATCTTGTGCATCCAATAGGTGTGTTTGTGTCATTGGATGATCAATTAGGTCATTTTCGTCCTCCCTAGGCTTATTCTTGTCCAATTAGGGTTTTTAACCAATCTTGTGCATCCAATAAGTTTATTTCTGTCATTGGATTAACATTTAGGTCATTTTCGTCCTTCCTAGGCATTTTCTTGTCCAATTAGGGTGTTTAACCAATCTTGTGCTTCCAATAGGTGTGTTTGTGACATTGGATGATCAATTAGGTCATTTTCGTCCTCCCTAAGCTTATTCTTGTCCAATTAGGGGTTTTAACCAATCTTGTGCATCCAATAGGTGTGTTTGTGTCATTGGATTAACATTTAGGTCATTTTCGTCCTCCCTAGGCTTGTTCTTGTCCAATTAGGGTTTTTAACCAATCTTGTGCATCCAATAGGTGTGTTTGTGTCATTGGATGATCAATTAGGTCATTTTCGTCCTCCCTAGGCTTATTCTTGTCCAATTAGGGTTTTTAACCAATCTTGTGCATCCAATAGGTGTGTTTGTGTCATTGGATTAACATTTAGGTCATTTTCGTCCTCCCTAGGCTTATTCTTGTCCAATTAGGGTTTTTAACCAATCTTGTGCATCCAATAAGTTTGTTTGTGTCATTGGATGATCAATTAGGTCATTTTTGTCCTCCCTAGGCATATTCTTGTCCAATTAGGGTTTTTAACCAATCTTGTGCATCCAATAGGTGTGTTTGTGTCATTGGATGATCATTTAGGTCATTTTCGTCCTCCCTAGGCATATTCTTGTCCAATTAGGATTTTTAATCAATCTTGTGCATCCAATAGGTGTGTTTGTGTCATTGGATGATCAATTAGGTCATTTTCGTCCTCCCTAGGCATAATCTTGCCCAATTAGTGTTTTTAACCAATCTTGTCCATCCAATAAGTTCATTTGTGTCATTGGATTAACCTTTAGGTCATTTTCGTCCTCCCTAGGCTTATCCTTGTCCAATTAGGGTTTTTAACCAATCTTGTGCATCCAATTAGTTTGTTTGTGTCATTGGATGATCAATTTGGTCATTTTCGTCCTCCCTAGGCATATTCTTGTCCAACTAGGGTTTTTAACCAATCTTGTGCATCCAATAGGTGTGTTTGTGTCATTGGATGATCAATTAGGTCATTTTCGTCCTCCCTAGGCTTATTCTTGTCCAATTAGGGTTTTTAACCAATCTTGTGCATCGAATAGGTGTGTTTGTGTCATTGGATGATCAATTAGGTCATTTTCGTCCTCCCTAGGCATATTCTAGTCCAACTAGGGTTTTTAACCAATCTTGTGCATCCAATAGGTGTGTTTGTGTCATTGGATGATCAATTAGGTCATTTTCGTCCTCCCTAGGCATATTCTTGTCCAATTAGGGTTTTTAACAAATCTTGTGCATCCAATAGGTGTGTTGGTGTCATTGGATGATCAATTAGGTCATTTTCGTCCTCCATAGGCATATTCTTGTCCAATTAGGGTTTTTAACCAATCTTGTGCATCCAATAGGTGTGTTTGTGTCGTTGTATGATCAATTAGGTCATTTTCGTCCTCCCTAGGCTTATTCTTGTCCAATTAGGGTTTTTAACCAATCTTGTGCATCAAATAAGTTCATTTGTGTCATTGGATGATCAATTAGGTCATTTTCGTCCTCCCTAGGCATATTCTTGTCCAACTAGGGTTTTAAACCAATCTTGTGCATCCAATAGGTGTGTTTGTGTCATTGGATTTCGTCCTCCCTAGGCTTATTCTTGTCCAATTATGGTTTTTAACCAATCTTGTGCATCCAATAGGTGTGTTTGTGTCACTGGATGATCAATTAGGTCATTTTCGTCCTCCCTAGGCTTATTCTTTTCCAATTAGGGTTTTTAATCAATCTTGTGCATCCAATAGGTGTGTTTGTGTCATTGGATGATCAATTAGGTCATTTTCATCCTCCCTAAGCTTATTCTTGTGCATCCAATAAGTTTGTTTGTGTCATTGAATTAATATTTAGGTCATTTTCGTAGTCCCTAGGCATATTCTTGCCCAATTAGGGTTTTTAACCAATCTTGTTCATCCAATAAGTGTGTATGTGTCATTGGATGATCAATTAGGTCATTTTCGTCCTCCCTAGGCTTATTCTTGTCCAATTAGGGTTTTTAACCAATCTTGTGCATCCAATAGGTGTGTTTGTATCATTGGATGATCAATTAGGTCATTTTCGTCCTCCCTAGGCATATTCTTGTCCAATTAGGGTTTTTAATAAATCTTGTGCATCCAATAGGAGTGTTTGTGTCATTGGATGATCAATTAGGTCATTTTCGTCCTCCCTAGGCATATTCTTGTCCAACTAGGGTTTTTAACCAATCTTGTGCATCCAATAGGTGTGTTTGTGTCATTGGATGATCAATTAGGTCATTTTCGTCCTCCCTAGGCATATTCTTGTCCAATTAGGGTTTTTTACAAATCTTGTGCATCCAATAGGTGTGTTGGTGTCATTGGATGATCAATTAGGTCATTTTCGTCCTCCATAGGCATATTCTTGTCCAATTAGGGTTTTTAACCAATCTTGTGCATCCAATAGGTGTGTTTGTGTCGTTGGATGATCAATTAGGTCATTTTCGTCCTCCCTAGGCTTATTCTTGTCCAATTAGGGTTTTTAACCAATCTTGTGCATCAAATAAGTTCATTTGTGTCATTGGATGATCAATTAGGTCATTTTCGTCCTCCCTAGGCATATTCTTGTCCAACTAGGGTTTTAAACCAATCTTGTGAATCCAATAGGTGTGTTTGTGTCATTGGATTTCGTCCTCCCTAGGCTTATTCTTGTCCAATTAGGGTTTTTAACCAATCTTGTGCATCCAATAGGTGTGTTTGTGTCGCTGGATGATCAATTAGGTCATTTTCGTCCTCCCTAGGCTTATTCTTTTCCAATTAGGGTTTTTAACCAATCTTGTGCATCCAATAGGTGTGTTTGTGTTATTGGATGATCAATTAGGTCATTTTCATCCTCCCTAAGCTTATTCTTGTGCATCCAATAAGTTTGTTTGTGTCATTGAATTAATATTTAGGTCATTTTCGTAGTCCCTAGGCATATTCTTGCCCAATTAGGGTTTTTAACCAATCTTGTTCATCCAATAGGTGTGTTTGTGTCATTGGATGATCAATTACGTCATTTTCGTCCTCCCTAGGCTTATTCTTGTCCAATTAGGGTTTTTAACCAATCTTGTGCATCCAATAAGTTCATTTGTGTCATTGGATTAACATTTAGGTCATTTTCGTCCTCCCTAGGCATATTCTTGTCCAACTAGGGTTTTTAACCAATCTTGTGCATCCAATAGGAGTGTTTGTGTCATTGGATGATCAATTAGGTCATTTTCGTCCTCCCTAGGCATATTCTTGTCCAACTAGGGTTTTTAACCAATCTTATGCATCCAATAAGTGTGTTTGTGTCATTGGATGATCAATTAGGTCATTTTCATCCTCCCTAGGCTTATTCTTGTCCAATTAGGGTTTTTAACCAATCTTGTGCATCCAATAGGTGTGTTTGTATCATTGGATGATCAATTAGGTCATTTTCGTCCTCCCTAGGCATATTCTTGTCCAATTAGGGTTTTTAACCAATCTTGTGCATCCAATAGGAGTGTTTGTGTCATTTGATGATCAATTAGGTCATTTTCGTCCTCCCTAGGCATATTCTTGTCCAACTAGGGTTTTTAACCAATCTTGTGCATCCAATAGGTGTGTTTGTGTCATTGGATGATCAATTAGGTCATTTTCGTCCTCCCTAGGCATATTCTTGTCCAATTAGGGTTTTTAACAAATCTTGTGCTTCCAATAGGTGTGTTGGTGTCATTGGATGATCAATTAGGTCATTTTCGTCCTCCATAGGCATATTCTTGTCCAATTAGGGTTTTTAACCAATCTTGTGCATCCAATAGGTGTGTTTGTGTCGTTGGATGATCAATTAGGTCATTTTCGTCCTCCCTAGGCTTATTCTTGTCCAATTAGGGTTTTTAACCAATCTTGTGCATCAAATAAGTTCATTTGTGTCATTGGATGATCAATTAGGTCATTTTCGTCCTCCCTAGGCATATTCTTGTCCAACTAGGGTTTTAAACCAATCTGGTGCATCCAATAGGTGTGTTTGTGTCATTGGATGATCAATTAGGTCATTTTCGTCCTCCCTAGGCTTATTCTTGTCCAATTAGGGTTTTTAACCAATCTTGTGCATCCAATAGGTGTGTTTGTGTCATTGGATGATCAATTAGGTCATTTTCGTCCTCCCTAGGCTTATTCTTGTCCAATTAGGGTTTTTAACCAATCTTGTGCATCCAATAGGTGTGTTTGTGTCATTGGATGATCAATTAGGTCATTTTCGTCCTCCCTACGCTTATTCTTGTCCAATTAGGGTTTTTAACCAATCTTGTGCATCCAATAAGTTCGTTTGTGTCATTGGATGATCAATTAGGTCATTTTCGTCCTCCCTAGGCATATTCTTGTCCAACTAGGGTTTTAAACCAATCTTGTGCATCCAATAGGTGTGTTTGTGTCATTGGATGATCAATTAGGTCATTTTCGTCCTCCCTAGGCTTATTCTCGTCCAATTAGGGTTTTTAACCAATCTTGTGCATCCAATAGGTGTGTTTGTGTCATTGGATGATCAATTAGGTCATTTTCGTCCTCACTAGGCTTATTCTTGTCCAATTAGGGTTTTTAACCAATCTTGTGCATCCAATAAGTTGAGTTGTGTCATTGGATGATCAATTAGGTCATTTTCGTCCTCCCTAGGCTTATTCTTGTCCAATTAGGGTTTTTAACCAATCTTGTGCATCCAATAGGTGTGTTTGTGTCATTGGATGATCAATTAGGTCATTTTCGTCCTCCCTAGGCTTATTCTTGTCCAATTAGGGTTTTTAACCAATCTTGTGCATCCAATAGGTGTGTTTGTGTCATTGGATGATCAATTAGGTCATTTTCGTCCTCCCTAGGCTTATTCTTGTCCAATTAGGGTTTTTAACTAATCTTGTGCATCCAATAGGTGTGTTTGTGTCATTGGATGATCAATTAGGTCATTTTCGTCCTTCCTAGGCATATTCTTGTATAATTAGGGTTTTTAACCAGTCTTGTGCATCCAATAGGTGTGATTGTGTCATTGAATGATCAATTAGGTCATTTTCGTCCTTCGAAGGCTTATTCTTGTCCAATTACGGTTTTAAACCAATCTTGTGCATCCAATAAGTTCATTTGTGTCATTGGATTAACATTTAGGTCATTTTCGTCCTCCCTAGGCATATTCTTGTCCAATTAGGGTTTTTAACCAGTCTTGTGCATCCAATAGGTGTGTTTGTGTCATTGGATGATCAATTAGGTCATTTTCGTCCTCCCAAGGCTTATTCTTGTCCAATTAGGGTTTTTAACCAATTTTGTGCATCCAATAAGTTCATTTGTGTCATTGGATTAACATTTAGGTCATTTTCGTCCTCCCTAGGCATATTCTTGTCCAATTAGGGTTTTTAACCAATCTTGTGCATCCAATAGGTGTGTTTGTGTCATTGGATGATCAATTAGGTTATTTTCGTCCTCCCTAGGCTTATTCTTGTCCAATTAGGGTTTTTAACCAATCTTGTGCATCCAATAGGTGTGTTTGTGTCATTGGATGATCAATTAGGTCATTTTCGTCCTCCCTAGGCATATTCTTGTCCAATTAGGGTTTTTAACCAATCTTGTGCATCCAATAAGTTTGTTTGTTTCATTGAATTAATACTTAGGTCATTTTCGTCCTCCCTAGGCATATTCTTGTCCAATTAGGGTTTTTAACCAATCTTGTGAATCCAATAGATGTGTTTGTGTCTTTGGATGATCAATTAGGTCATTTTTGTCCTCCCTAGGCATATTCTTGTCCAATTAGGGTTTTGAACGAATCTTGTGCATCCAATAGTTGTGTTTGTGTCATTGGATGATCAATTAGGTCATTTTCGTCCTCCCTAGGCTTATTCTTGTCCAATTAGGGTTTTTAACCTATCTTGTGCATCCAATATATTCATTTGTGTCATTGGATTAACATTTAGGTCATTTTCGTCCTCCCTAGGCATATTCTTGTCCAATTAGGGTTTTTAACCAATCTTGTGCATCCAATAGGTGTGTTTGTGTCATTGGATGATTAATTAGGTCATTTTCGTCCTCCCTAGGCATATTCTTGTCCAATTAGGGTTTTTAACGAATCTTGTGCATCCAATAGGTGTGTTTGTTTCATTGGATGATCAATTAGGTCATTTTCGTCCTGCCTAGGCTTATTCTTGTCCAATTAGGGTTTTTAACCAATCGTGTGCATCCAATAGGTGTGTTTGTGTCATTGGACGATCAATTAGGTCATTTTCGTCCTCCCTAGGCATATTCTTGTCCAATTAGGGTTTTTAACCAATCTTGTGCATCCAATAGGTGTGTTTGTGTCATTGGATGATCAATTAGGTCATTTTTGTCCTCCCTAGGCATATTCTTGTCCAATTAGCATTTTTAACCAATCTTGTGCATCCAATAGGTGTGTTTGTGTCATTGGATGATCAATTAGGTCATTTTCGTCCTCCCTAGGCTTATTCTTGTCCAATTAGGGTTTTTAACCAATCTTGTGCATCCAATAGGTGTGTTTGTGTCATTGGATGATCAATTAGGTCATTTTCGTCCTCCCTAGGCATATTCTTGTCCAATTAGGGTTTTTAACCAATCTTGTGCATCCAATAGGTGTGTTTGGGTCGTTGGATGATCAATTAGGTTATTTACGTCCTCCCTAGGCTTATTCTTGTCCAATTAGGGTTTTTAACCAATCTTGTGCATCCAATAGGTGTGTTTGTGTCATTGGATGACCAATTAGGTCATTTTCGTCTTCCCTAGGCATATTCTTGTCCAATTAGGGTTTTTAACCAATCTTGTGCATCCAATAGGTGTGTTTGTGGCAATGGATGATCAATTAGGTCATTTTCGTCCTCCCTAGGCATATTCTTGTCCAATTAGGGTTTTTAACCAATCTTGTGCATCCAATAGGTGTGTTTGTGTCATTGGATGATCAATTAGGTCATTTTCGTCCTCCCTAGGCTTATTCTTGTCCAATTAGGGTTTTTAACCAATCTTGTGCATCCAATAGGTGTGTTTGTGTCATTGGATGATCAATTGGGTCATTTTCTTCCTCCCTAGGAATATTTTTATCCAATTAGGGTTTTTAACAAATCTTGTCCATCCAATAGGTTTGTTTGTTTCATTGAATTAATATTTAGGTCATTTTTGTCCTCTCTAGGCATATTCTTGTCCAATTAAGGTTTTTAACCAATCTTGTGCATCCAATAAGTTTGTTTGTGTCAATGAATTAATATTTAGGTCATTTTTGTCCTCCCTAGGCATATTCTTGTCCAATTAGGGTTTTTAACCAATCTTGTGCATCCAATAGGTGTGTTTGTGTCATTGGATGATCAATTAGGTCATTTTCGTCCTCCCTAGGCTTATTGTTGTCCAATTAGTGTTTTTAACGAATCTTGTGCATCCAATAAGTTTATTTGTGTCATTGGATTAACATTTAGGTCATTTTCGTCCTCCCTAGGCATATTGTTGTCCAATTAGTGTTTTTAACGAATCTTGTGCATCCAATAAGTTCATTTGTGTCATTGGATTAACATTTAGGTCATTTTCGTCCTCCCTAGGCATATTCTTGTCCGATTAGGGTTTTTAACCAATCTTGTGCATCCAATAGGTGTGTTTGTGTCATTGGATGATCAATTAGGTCATTTTCGTCCTCCCTAGGCTTATTCTTGTCCAATTAGGGTTTTTAACCAATCTTGTGCATCCAATAGGTGTGTTTGTGTCATTGGATGATCAATTAGGATATTTTCGTCCTTCCTAGGCATATTCTTGTCCAATTACGATTTTTAACCAGTCTTGTGCATCCAATAGGTGTGTTTGTGTCATTGGATGATCAATTAGGTCATTTTCGTCCTCCCAAGGCTTATTCTTGTCCAATTAGGGTTTTTAACCAATCTTGTGCATCCAATAGGTGTGTTTGTGTCATTGGATGATCAATTAGGTCATTTTCGTCCTCCCTAGGCTTATTCTTGTCCAATTAGGGTTTTTAACCAATCTTGTGCATCCAATAGGTGTGTTTGTGTCATTGGATTATCATTTCGGTCATTTTCGTCCTCCCTAGGCTTATTCTTGTCCAATTAGGGTTTTTAACCAATCTTGTGCATCCAATAGGTGTGTTTGTGTCATTGGATTAACATTTAGGTCATTTTCGACCTCCCTAGGCTTATTCTTGTCCAATTAGGGTTTTTAACCAATCTTGTGCTTCCAATAAGTTTGTTTGTGTCATTGAATTAATATTTAGGTCATTTTCGTCCTCCCTAGGCATATTCTTGTCCAATTAGGGTTTTTAACCAATCTTGTGCATCCAATAGGTGTGTTTGTGTCATTGGATGATCAATTAGGCCATTTTCGTCCTCCCTAGGCTTATTCTTGTCCAATTTGGATTTTTAACCAATGTTGTGCATCCAATAAGTTCGTTTTTGTCATTGAATTAACATTTAGGTCATATTCGTCCTCCCTAGGCATATTCTTGTCCAAGTAGGATTTTTAACCAATCTTGTGCATCCAATAGGTGTGTTTGTGTCATTGGATGATCAATTAGGTCATTTTCGTCCTCCCTAGGCATATTCTTGTCCAATTAGGGTTTTTAACCAATCTTGTGCATCCAATAGGTGTGTTTGTGTCATTGGATGCTCAATTAGGTCATTTTCGTTCTCCCTAGGCTTATTCTTGTACAATTAGGGTTTTTAACCAATCTTGTGCATCCGATAAGTTTGTTTGTGTCATAAAATTAATATTTAGGTCATTTTCTTCCTCCCTAGGCATATTCTTGTCCAATAAGGGTTTTTAACCAATCTTGTGCATCCAATAAGTTGTGTTGTGTCATTGGATTAACATTTAGGTCATTTTCGTCCTCCCTAGGCTTATTCTTGTCCAATTAGGGTTTTTAACCAATCTTGTGCATCCAATAAGTTCATTTGTGTCATTGGATTAACATTTAGGTCATTTTCGTCCTCCCAAAGCATATTCTTGTCCAATTAGAGTTTTAGACCAATCTTGTGCATGCAATAGGTGTGTTTGTGTCATTGGATGATCAATTAGGTTATTTTCGTCCTCCCTAGGCTTATTCTTGTCCAATTAGGGTTTTTAACTCATCTTGTGCATCCAATAAGTTCATTTGTGTCATTGGATGATCAATTAGGTCATTTTCTTCCTCCCTAGGCATATTCTTGTTCAATTAGGGTTTTTAACCAATCTTGTGCATCCAATAGGTGTGTTTGTGTCATTGGATGATCAATTAGGTCATTTTCGTCCTCCCTAGGCTTATTCTTGTCCAATTAGGGTTTTTAACCAATCTTGTGCATCCAATAGGTGTGTTTGTGTCATTGGATGATCAATTAGGTCATTTTCGTCCTCCCTAGGCATATTCTTGTCCAATTAGGGTTTTTAACCAATCTTGTGCATCCAATAGGTGTGTTGGTGTCATTGGATGATAAATTAGGTCATTTACGTCCTCCCTATGCTTATTCTTGTCCAATTAGGGTTTTTAACCAATCTTGAGCATCCAATAACTTTGTTTGTGTCATTGAATTAATATTTAGGTAATTTTCGTCCTCCATAGGCATATTCTTGTCCAATAAGGGTTTTTAACCAATCTTGTGCATCCAATAGGTGTGTTTGTGTCATTGGATGATCAATTAGGTCATTTTCGTCCTCCCTAGGCTTATTCTTGTCCAATTAGGGTTTTTAACCAATCTTGTGCATCCAATAGGTGTGTTTGTGTCATTGGATGATCAATTAGGTCATTTTCGTCCTCCCTAGGCATATTCTTGTCCAACTAGGGTATTAAACCAATCTTGTGCATCCAATAGGTGTGTTTGTGTCATTGGATGATCAATTAGGTCATTTTCGTCCTCCCTAGGCTTATTCTTGTCCAATTAGGGTTTTTAACCAATCTTGTGCATCCAATAAGTTCATTTGTGTCATTGGATGATCAATTATGTCATTTTCGTCCTCCCTAGGTATATTCTTGTCTAACTAGGGTTTTTAACCAATCTTGTGCATCCAATAGATGTGTTTGTGTCTTTGGATGATCAATTAGGTCATTTTCGTCCTCCCTAGGCTTATTCTTGTCCAATTAGGGTTTTTAACCAATCTTGTGCATCCAATAGGTGTGTTTGTGTCATTGGATGATCAATTAGGTCATTTTCGTCCTCCCTAGGCTTATTCTTGTCCAATTAGTGTTTCTAACCAATCTTGTGCATCTAATAGGTGTGTTTGTGTCATTGGATGATCAATTAGGTCATTTTCGTCCTCCCTAGGCATATTCTTGTCCAATTAGGGTTTTTAGCCAATCTTGTGCATCCAATAGGTGTGTATGTGTCATTGGATGATCAATTAGATTATTTTCGTCCTCCCTAGGCTTATTCTTGTCCAATTAGGGTTTTTAACCAATCTTGTGCAACCAATAGGTGTTTAACCAATCTTGTGCATCCAATAGGTGTGTTTGTGGCAATAGATGATCAATTAGGTCGTTTTCGTCCTCCCTAGGCTTATTCTTGTCCAATTAGGGTTTTTAACCAATCTTGTGCATCCAATAGGTGTGTTTGTGTCATTGGATGATCAATTAGGTCTTTTTCGTCCTCCCTAGGCTTATTCTTGTCCAATTAGGGTTTTTAACCAATCTTGTGCATCCAATAGGTTTGTTTGGGACATTGGATGATCAATTAGGTCATTTACGTCCTCCCTAGGCTTATTCTTGTCCAATTAAGGTTTTTAACCAATCTTGTGCATCCATTAACTTTGTTTGTGTCATTGAATTAATATTTAGGTCATTTTCGTCATCCCTAGGCATATTCTTGTCCAATTAGGGTTTTTAACCAATCTTGTGCATCTAATAGGTGTGTTTGTGTCATTGGATGATCAATTAGGTCATTTTCGTCCTCCCTAGGCTTATTCTTGTCCAATTAGGGTTTTTAACCAATCTTGTGCATCCAATAGGTGTGTTTGTGTCATTGGATGATCAATTAGGTCATTTTCGTCCTCCCTAGGCTTATTCTTGTCCAATTAGGGTTTTTAACCAATCTTGTGCATCCAATAAGTTGAGTTGTGTCATTGGATTAACATTAAGGTCATTTTCATTCTCCCTAGGCTTATTCTTGTCCAATTAGGGTTTTTAACCAATCTTGTGCATCCAATAGGTGTGTTTGTGTCATTGGATGATCAATTAGGTCATTTTCGTCCTCCCTAGGCTTATTCTTGTCCAATTAGGGTTTTTAACCAATCTTGTGCATCCAATAGGTGTGTTTGTGTCATTGGATGATCAATTAGGTCATTTTCGTCCTCCCTAGGCTTATTCTTGTCCAATTAGGGTTTTTAACCAATCTTGTGCATCCAATAGGTGTGTTTGTGTCATTGGATGATCAATTAGGTCATTTTCGTCCTCCCTAGGCTTATTCTTGTCCAATTAGGGTTTTTAACCAATCTTGTGCATCCAATAGGTGTGTTTGTGTCATTGGATGATCAATTAGGTCATTTTCGTCCTTTCTATGCTTATTTTTGTCCAATTAGGGTTTTTAAGCAATCTTGTGCATCCAATAAGTTCATTTGTGTCATTGGATGATCAATTAGGTCATTTTCGTCCTCCCTAGGCATATTCTTGTCCAACTAGGGTTTCTAACCAATCTTGTGCTTCCAATAGATGTGTTTGTGTCATTGGATGATCAATTAGGTCATTTTCGTCCTCCCTAGGCTTATTCTTGTCCAATTAGGGTTTTTAACCAATCTTGTGCATCCAATAGGTGTGTTTGTGTCATTGGATGATCAATTAGGTCATTTTCGTCCTCCCTAGGCTTATTCTTGTCCAATTAGGGTTTTTAACCAATCTTGTGCATCCAATAGGTGTGTTTGTGTCATTGGATGATCAATTAGGTCATTTTCGTCCTCCCTAGGCATATTCTTGTCCAATTAGGGTTTTTAACCAATCTTGTGCATCCAATAGGCGTGTTTGTGTCATTGGATGATCAATTAGGTAATTTTCGTCCTCCATAGGCTTATTCTTGTCCAATTAGGGTTTTTAACCAATCTTGTGCATCCAATAGGTGTGTTTGTGGCAATGGATGATCAATTTGGTCATTTTCGTCCTCCATAGGCTTATTCTTGTCCAATTAGGGTTTTTAACCAATCTTGTGCATCCAATAGGTGTGTTTGTGTCATTGGATGATCAATTAGGTCATTTTCGTCCTCCCTAGGCTTATTCTTGTCCAATTAGGGTTTTTAACTAATCTTGTTCATCCAATAAGTTCATTTGTGTCATTGGATGATCATTAGGTCATTTTCGTCCTCCCTAGGCATATTCTTGTCCAACTAGGATTTTTAACCAATCTTGGGCATCCAATAGGTGTGTTTGTGTCATTGGATGATCAATTAGGTCATTTTCGTCCTCCCTAGGCATATTCTTGTCCAACTAGGGTTTTTAACCAATCTTGTGCATCCAATAGGTGTGTTTGTGTCATTGGATGATCAATTAGGTCATTTTCGTCCTCCCTAGGCTTATTCTTGTCCAATTAGGGTTTTTAACCAATCTTGTGCATCCAATAAGTTCATTTGTGTCATTGGATGATAAATTTGGTCATTTTCGTCCTCCATAGGCATATTCTTGTCCAACTAGGGTTTTAAACCAATCTTGTGCATCCAATAGGTGTGTTTGTGTCATTGGATGATCAATTAGGTCATTTTCGTCCTCCCTAGGCTTATTCTTGTCCAATTAGGGTTTTTAACCAATCTTGTGCATCCAATAGGTGTGTTTGTGTCATTGGATGATCAATTAGGTCATTTTCGTCCTCCCTAGGCTTATTCTTGTCCAATTAGGGTTTTTAACCAATCTTGTGCATCTAATAAGTTCATTTGTGTCATTGGATGATCAATTAGGTCATTTTCGTCCTCCCTAGGCTTATTCTTGTCCAACTAGGGTTTTTAACCAATCTTGTGCATCCATAGGTGTGTTTGTATCATTGGATGATCAATTAGGTCATTTTCGTCCTCCCTAGGCTTATTCTTGTCCAATTAGGGTTTTTAACCAATCTTGTGCATCCAATAGGTGTGTTTGTGTCATTGGATGATCAATTAGGTCATTTTCGTCCTCCCTAGGCTTATTCTTGTCCAATTAGGGTTTTTAACCAATCTTGTGCATCCAATAAGTTGAGTTGTGTCATTGGATTAACATTTAGGTCATTTTCGTCCTCCCTAGGCTTATTCTTGTCCAATTAGGGTTTTTAACCAATCTTGTGCATCCAATAGGTGTGTTTGTGCCATTGGATGATCAATTAGGTCATTTTCGTCCTCCCTAGGCTTATTCTTGTCCAATTAGAGTTTTTAACGAATCTTGTGCATCCAATTGGTGTGTTTGTGTCATTGGATGATCAATTAGGTCATTTTCGTCCTCCCTAGGCTTATTCTTGTCCAATTAGGGTTTTTAACCAATCTTGTGCATCCAATAAGTTGAGTTGTGTCATTGAATTAATATTTAGGTCATTTTCGTCATCCCTAGGCATATTCTTGTCCAATTAAGGTTTTTAACCAATCTTGTGCATCCAATAGGTGTGTTTGTGTCATTGGATGATCAATTAGGTCATTTTCGTCCTCCCTAGGCTTATTCTTGTCCAATTAGGGTTTTTAACCAATCTTGTGCATCCAATAGGTGTGTTTGTGTCATTGGATGATCAATTAGGTCATTTTCGTCCTCCCTAGGCATATTCTTGTCCAATTAGGGTTTTTAACCAATCTTGTGCATCCAATAGGTGTATTTGTGTCATTGGATGATCAATTAGGTCATTTTCGTCCTCCTTAGGCTTATTCTTGTCCAATTAGGGTTTTTAACCAATCTTGTGCATCCAATAGGTGTGTTTGTGTCATTGGATGATCAATTAGGTCATTTTCGTCCTCCCTAGGCTTATTCTTGTCAAATTAGGGTTTTTAACCAATCAAGTGCATCCAATAGGTGTGTTTGTGTCATTGGATGATCAATTAGGTCATTTTCGTCCTCCCTAGGCTTATTCATGTCCAATTAGGGTTTTTAACCAATCTTGTGCATCCAATAAGTTCATTTGTGTCATTGGATGATCAATTAGGTCATTTTCGTCCTCCCTAGGATTATTCTTGTCCAATTAGGGTTTTTAACCAATCTTGTGCATCCAATAGGTGTGTTTGTGTCATTGGATGATCAATTAGGTCATTTTCGTCCTCCCTAGGCTTATTCTTGTCCAATTAGGGTTTTTAACCAATCTTGTGCATCCAATAGGTGTGTTTGTGTCATTGGATGATCAATTAGGTTATTTTCGTCCTCCCTAGGCTTATTCTTGTCCAATTATGGTTTTTAACTAATCTTGTGCATCCAATAGGTGTGTTTGTGTCATTGGATGATCAATTAGGTCATTTTCGTCCTCCCTAGGCTTATTCTTGTCCAATTAGGGTTTTTAACCAATCTTGTGCATCCAATAGGTGTGTTTGTGTCATTGGATGATCAATTAGGTCATTTTCGTCCTCCCTAGGCTTATTCTTCTCCAATTAGGGTTTTTAACCAATCTTGTGCATCCAATAAGTTCATTTGTGTCATTGGATTAACATTTAGTTCATTTTCGTCCTCCCTAGGCATATTCTTGTCCAATTAGGCTTTTTAACCAATCTTGTGCATCCAATAGGTGTGTTTGAGTTATTGGATGATCAATTAGGTCATTTTCGTCCTCCCTAGGCATATTCTTGTCCAATTAGGGTTTTTAACGAATCTTGTGCATCCAATTGGTGTGTTTGTGTCAATGGATGATCAATTAGGTCATTTTCGTCCTCCCTAGGCTTATTCTTGTCCAATTAGGGTTTTTAACCAATCTTGTGCATCCAATAGGTGTGTTTGTGTCATTGGATGATCAATTAGGTCATTTTCGTCCTCCCTAGGCTTATTCTTGTCCAATTAGGGTTTTTAACCAATCTTGTGCATCCAATAAGTTCATTTGTGTCATTGGATTAACATTTAGGTCATTTTCGTCCTCCCTAGGCATATTCTTGTCCAATTAGGGTTTTTAAGCAATCTTGTGCATCCAATAGGTGTGTTTGTGTCATTGGATGATCAATTTAGGTCATTTTCGATCTCTCTAGGCACATTCTTGTCCAATTAGGGTTTTTAACCAATCTTGTGCATCCAATAGGTGTGTTTGTGTCATTGGATGATCAATTAGGTCATTTTCGTCCTCCCTAGGCTTATTCTTGTCCAATTAGGGTTTTTAACCAACCTTGTGCATCCAATAGGTGTGCTTGTGTCATTGGATGATCAATTAGGTCATTTTCGTCCTCCCTAGGCTTATTCTTGTCCAATTAGGGTTTTTAACCAATCTTGTGCATCCAATAGGTGTGTTTGTGTCATTGGATGATCAATTAGGTCATTTTCGTCCTCCCTAGGCTTATTCTTGTCCAATTAGGGTTTTTAACCAATCTTGTGCATCCAATAGGTGTGTTTGTGTCATTGGATGATCAATTAGGTCATTTTCGTCCTCCCTAGGCTTATTCTTGTCCAATTAGGGTTTTTAACCAATCTTGTTCATATAATAAGTTCATTAGTGTCATTCGATGATCAATTAGGTCATTTTCGTCCTCCCTAGGCTTATTCTTGTCCAATTAGGGTTTTTAACCAATCTTGTGCATCCAATAAGTTCATTTGTGTCATTGGATTAACATTTAGGTCATATCCGTCCTCCCTAGGCATATTCATTCCAATTAAGGGTTTTAACCAATCTTGTGCATCCAATAGGTGTGTTTGTGTCATTGGATGATCAATTAGGTCATTTTCGTCCTCCCTAGGCTTATTCTTGTCCAATTAGGGTTTTTAACCAATCTTGTGCATCCAATAGGTGTGTTTGTGTCATTGGATGATCAATTAGGTCATTTTCGTCCTCCCTAGGCTTATTCTTGTCCAATTAGGGTTTTTAACCAATCTTGTGCATCCAATAAGTTGAGTTGTGTCATTGGATTAACATTTAGGTCATTTTGATTCTCCCTAGGCTTATTCTTGTCGAATTAGGTTTTTAACCAATCTTGTGCATCCAATAAGTTCATTTGTGTCATTGGATTCACATTTAGGTCATTTTTGTCCTCCCTAGGCATATTCTTGTCCAATTAGGGTTTTTAACCAATCTTGTGCATCCAATAGGTGTGTTTATCTCATTGGATGATCAATTAGATCACTTTGATCCTCCCTAGGCTTATTCTTGTCCAATTAGGGTTTTTAACCAATCTTGTGCATCCAATAAGTTCATTTGTGTCATTGGATTAACATTTAGGTCATTTTCGTCCTCCCTAGGCATATTCTTGTCCAATTAGGGTTTTTAACCAATCTTGTGCATCCAATAGCTGTGTTTGTGTCATTGGATGATCAATTTAGGTCATTTTCGTCCTCCCTAGGCATATTCTTGTCCAATTAGGGTTTTAAACCAATCATCTGCATCCAATAGGTGTGTTTGTGTCATTGGATGATCAATTAGGACATTTTCGTCCTCCCTAGGCTTATTCTTGTCCAATTATGGTTTTTAACAAATCTTGTGCATCCAATAAGTTCGTTTGTGTCATTGGATGATCAAATAGGTCATTTTCTTCCTCCCTAGGCATATTCTTGTCCAACTAGGGTTTTTAACCAATCTTGTGCATCCAATAAGTTCATTTGTGTTATTGGATGATCAATTAGGTCATTTTCGTCCTCCCTAGGCTTATTCTTGTCCAACTAGGGTTTTTAACCAATCTTGTGCATCCAATAGGTGTGTTTGTGTCATTGGATGATCAATTAGGTCATTTTCGTCCTCCCTAGGCTTATTCTTGTCCAATTAGGGTTTTTAACCAATCTTGTGCATCCAATAGGTGTGTTTGTGTCATTGGATGATCAATTAGGTCATTTTCGTCCTCCTTAGGCTTATTCTTGTCCAATTAGGGTTTTTAACCAATCTTGTGCATCCAATAAGTTGAGTTGTGTCATTGGATTAACATTTAGGTCATTTTCATTCTCCCTAGGCTTATTCTTGTCGAATTAGATTTTTAACCAATCTTCTGCATCCAATAAGTTCTTTTGTGTCATTGGATTAACATTTAGGTCATATCCGTCCTCCCTAGGCATATTCTTGTCCAATTAGAGTTTTTAACAAATCTTGTGCATCCAATAGGTGTGTTTGTGTCATTGGATGATCAATTAGGTCATTTTCGTCCTCCATAGGCTTATTCTTGTCCAATTAGGGTTTTTAACCAATCTTGTGCATCCAATAAGTTTGTTTGTGTCATTGAATTAATATTTAGGTCATTTTGGTCCTCCCTAGGCATATTCTTGTCCAATTAGGGTTTTTTAACCAATCTTGTGCATTCAATAGATGTGTTTGTGTCATTGGATGATCAATTAGCTCATTTTCGTCCTCCCTAGGCATATTCTTGTCCAATTAGGGTTTTTAACCAATCTTGTGCATCCAATAGGTGTGTTTGTGTCATTGGATGATCAATTAGGTCATTTTCGTCCTCCCTAGGCTTATTCTTGTCCAATTAGGATTTTTAACCAATCTTGTGCATCCAATAGGTGTGTTTGTGTCATTGGGTGATCAATTAGGTCATATTCGTCCTCCCTAGGCATATTCTTGTCCAATTAGGGTTTTTAACCAATCTTGTGCATCCAATAGGTGTGTTTGTGTCATTGGATGATCAATTAGGTCATTTTCGTCCTCCATAGGCTTATTCTTGTCCAATTAGGGTTTTAACCAATCTTGTGCATCCAATAAGTTTGTTTGTGTCATTGAATTAATATTTAGGTCATTTTGGTCCTTCCTAGGCATATTCTTGTCCAATTAGGGTTTTTAGCCAATCTTGTGAATTCAATAGGTGTGTTTGTGTCATTGGATGATCAATTAGGTAATTTTCGTCCTCCCTAGGCATATTCTTGTCCAATTAGGGTTTTTAACCAATCTTGTGCATCCAATAGGTGTGTTTGTGTCATTGGATGATCAATTAGGTCATTTTCGTCCTCCCTAGGCTTATTCTTGTCCAATTAGGGTTTTTAACCAATCTTGTGCATCCAATAAGTTGAGTTGTGTCATTGGATTAACATTTAGGTCATTTTCATTCTCCCTAGGCTTATTCTGGTCCAATTAGGTTTTTAACCAATCTTGTGCATCCAATAAGTTCATTTGTGTCATTGGATTCACATTTAGGTCATTTTCGTCCTCCCTAGGCATATTCTTGTCCAATTAGGGTTTTTAACCAATCTTGTGCATCCAATAGGTGTGTTTATCTCATTGGATGATCAATTAGGTCACTTTGATCCTCCCTAGGCATATTCTTGCCCAATTAGGGTTTTTAACCAATCTTGTGCATCCAATAAGTTCATTTGTGTCATTGGATTAACATTTAGGTCATTTTCGTCCTCCCTAGGCATATTCTTGTCCAATTAGGGTTTTTAACCAATCTTGTGCATCCAATAGGTGTGTTTGTGTCATTGGATGATCAATTAGGTCATTTTCGTCCTCCCTAGGCTTATTCTTGTCCAATTAGGGTTTTTAACCAATCTTGTGCATCCAATAGGTGTGTTTGTGTCATTGGATGATCAATTAGGTCATTTTCGTCCTCCCTAGGCTTATTCTTGTCCAATTAGGGTTTTTAACCAATCTTGTGCTTCCAATAAGTTGAGTAGTGTCATTGGATTAACATTTAGGTCATTTTTGTCCTCCCTTGGTTTATTCTTGTCCAATTAGGGTTTTTAACCAATCTTGTGCATCCAATAAGTTTGTTTGTGTCATTGGATTATCAATTAGGTCATTTTCGTCCTCCCTAGGCTTATTTTTGTCCAATTAGGGTTTTTAACCAATCTTGTGCATCCAATAAGTTTGTTTGTGTCATTGAATTAATATTTAGGTCATTTTCGTCCTCCCTAGGCATATTCTTGTCCAATTAGGGTTTTTAACCAATCTTGTGCATCCAATAGGTGTGTTTGTGTCATTGGATGATCAATTAGGTCATTTTCGTCCTCCCTAGGCTTATTCTTGTCCAATTATGGTTTTTAACCAATCTTGTGCATCCACAAGGTGTGTTTGTGTCATTGGATGATCAATTAGATCATTTTCGTCCTCCCTAGGTATATTCTTGTCCAATTAGGGTTTTTAACCAATCTTGTGCATCCAATAGGTGTGGTTGTGTCATTGGATGATGAATTAGGTCATTTTCGTCCTCCCTAGGCTTATTCTTGTCCAATTAGGGTTTTTAACCAATCTTGTGCATCCAATAGGTGTGTTTGTGTCATTGGATGATCAATTAGGTCATTTTTGTCCTCCCTAGGCTTATTCTTGTCCAATTAGGATTTTTAACCAATCTTGAGCATCCAATAAGTTTGTTTGTTTCATTGAATTAATATTTAGGTCATTTTCGTCCTCCCTAGGCATATTCTTGTCCAATTAGGGTTTTTAACCAATCTTGTGCATCCAATAAGTTTGTTTGTGTCATTGAATGATCAATTAGGTCATTTACGTCCTCCCTAGGAATATTCTGGCATATTGTTCTCCAATTAGGGTTTTTAACCAATCTTGTGCATCCAATAGGTGTGTTTGTGTCATTGGATGATCAATTAGGTCATTTTCGTCCTCCCTAGGCTTATTCTTGTCCAATTAGGGTTTTTAACCAATCTTGTGCATCCAATAGGTGTGTTTGTGTCATTGGATGATCAATTAGGTCATTTTCGTCCTCCGAAGGCATATTCTTGTCTAATTAGGGTTTTTAACGAATCTTGTGCATCCAATAGGTGTGTTTGTGTCATTGGATGATCAATTAGGTCATTTTCGTCCTCGCTAGGCTTATTCTTGTCCAATTAGGGTTTTTAACCAATCTTGTGCATCCAATAAGTTGAGTTGTGTCATTGGATTAACATTTAGGTCATTTTCGTCCTCCCTAGGCTTATTCTTGTCCAATTAGGGTTTTTAACCAATCTTGTTTATCCAATAAGTTCATTAGTGTCATTGTATTAACATTTAGGTCATTTTCGTCCTCCCTAGGCATATTCTTGTCCAATTAGGGTTTTTAACCAATCTTGTGCATCCAATAGGTGTGTTTGTGTCATTGGATGATCAATTAGGTCATTTTCGTCCTCCCTAGGCTTATTCTTGTCCAATTAGGGTTTTTAACCAATCTTGTGCATCCAATAGGTGTGTTTGTGTCATTGGATGACCAATTAGGTCATTTTCGTCCTCCCTAGGCAAATTCTTGTCCAATTAGGGTTTTTAACCAATCTTGTGCATCCAATAGGTGTGTTTGTGTCATTGGATGATCAATTAGGTCATTTTCGTCCTCCCTAGGCTTATTCTTGTCCAATTAGGGTTTTTAACCAATCTTGTGCATCCAATAAGTTGAGTTGTGTCATTGGATTAACATTTAGGTCATTTTCGTTCTCCCTAGGCATATTCTTGTCCAATTAGGGTTTTTAACCCATCTTGTGCATCGAATAAGTTCATTTGTGTTATTGGATTAACATTTAGGTCATATTCGTCCTCCCTAGGCATATTGTTGTCCAATTAGGGTTTTTAACCAATCTTGTGCATCCAATAGGTGTGTTTGTGTCATTGGATGATCAATTAGGTCATTTTCGTCCTCCCTAGGCTTATTCTTGTCCAATTAGGGTTTTTAACCAATCTTGTGCATCCAATAACTTTGTTTGTGTCATTGAATTAATATTTAGGTCATTTTCGTCCTCCCTAGGCATATTCTTGTCCAATTAGGGTTTTTAATCAATCTTGTGCACCCAATAGGTGTGTTTGTGTCATTGGATGATCAATTTGGTCATTTTCGTCCTCCATAGGCTTATTCTTGTCCAATTAGGGTTTTTAACCAATCTTGTGCATCCAATATGTGTGTTTTTGTCATTGGATAATAAATTAGGTCATTTTCTTCCTCCCCAGGCTTATTCTTGTCCAATTAGGGTTTTCAACCAATCTTGTGCATCCAATAGAAGTGTTTGTGTCATTGGATGATCAATTAGGTCATTTTCGTCCTCTCTAGGCTTATTCTTGTCCAATTAGTGTTTTTAACCAATCTTGTGCATCCAATAGGTGTGTTTGTGTCATTGGATGATCAATTAGGTCATTTTCGTCCTCCCTAGGCATATTCTTGTCCAGTTAGGGTTTTTAACCAATCTTGTGCATCCAATAGGTGTGTTTGTGTCATTGGATGATCAATTAGGTCATTTTCGTCCTCCCTAGGCTTATTCTTGTCCAATTAGGGTTTTTAACCAATCTTGTGCATCCAATAAGTTCATTTGTGTCATTGGATGATCAATTAGGTCATTTTCGTCCTCCCTATGCTTATTCTTGTCCAATTAAGGTTTTTAACCAATCTTGTGCATCCAATAACTTTGTTTGCGTCATTGAATTAATATTTAGGTCATTTTCGTCCTCCCTAGGCATATTCTTGTCCAATTAGGGTTTTTAACCAATCTTGTGCATCCAATAGGTGTGTTTGTGTCATTGGATGATCAATTAGGTCATTTTCGTCCTCCCTAGGCTTATTCTTGTCCAATTAGGGTTTTTAACCAATCTTGTGCATCCAATAGGTGTGTTTGTGTCATTGGATGATCAATTAGGTCATTTTCGTCCTCCCTAGGTTTATTCTTGTCCAATATGGGTTTTTAACCAATCTTGTGCATCAAATAAGTTCATTAGTGTCATTGGATGATCAATTACGTCATTTTCCTCCTCCCTAGGCATGTTCTTGTCCAACTAGGGTTTTTAACCAATCTTGTGCATCCAATAGGTGTGTTTGTGTCATTGGATGATCAATTAGGTCATTTTCGTCCTCCCTAGGCTTATTCTTGTCCAATTAGGGTTTTTAACCAATCTTGTGCATCCAATAGGTGTGTTTGTGTCATTGGATGATCAATTAGGTCATTTTCGTCCTCCCTAGGCTTATTCTTGTCCAATTAGGGTTTTTAACCAATCTTTTGCATCCAATAGGTGTGTTTGTGTCATTGGATGACCAATTAGGTCATTTTCGTCCTCCCAAGGCATATTCTTGTCCAATTAGGGTTTTTAACCAATCTTGTGCATCCCATAGGTGTGTTTGTGGCAATGGATGATCAATTAGGTCATTTTCGTCCTCCCTAGGCTTATTCTTGTCCAATTAGGGTTTTTAACCAATCTTGTGCATCCAATAGGTGTGTTTGTGTCATTGGATGATCAATTAGGTCATTTTCGTCCTCCCTAGGCTTATTCTTGTCCAATTAGGGTTTTTAACCAATCTTGTGCATCCAATAGGTGTGTTTGTGTCATTGGATGATCAATTAGGTCATTTTCGTCCTTTCTATGCTTATTCTTGTCCAATTAAGGTTTTTAACAAATCTTGTGCATCCAATAAGTTCATTTGTGTCATTGGATGATCAATTAGGTCATTTTCGTCCTCCCTAGGCTTATTCTTGTCCAATTAGGGTTTTTAACCAATCTTGTGCATCCAATAGGTGTGTTTGTGTCATTGGATGATCAATTAGGTCATTTTCGTCCTCCCTAGGCTTATTCTTGTCCAATTAGGGTTTTTAACCAATCTTGTGCATTCAATAGGTGTGTTTGTGTCAATGGATGATCAATTAGGTCATTTTCGTCCTCCCTAGGCTTATTCTTGTCCAATTAGGGTTTTTAACCAATCTTGTGCATCCAATAGGTGTGTTTGTGTCATTGGATGATCAATTAGGTCATTTTCGTCCTCCCTAGGCTTATTCTTGTCCAATTAGGATTTTTAACCAATCTTGTGCATCCGATAAGTTTGTTTGTGTCATTGAATTAATATTTAGGTCATTTTCGTCCTCTTTAGGCATATTGTTGTCCAATTAGGGTTTTTAACCAATCTTGTGCATCCAATAGGTGTGTTTGTGTCATTGGATGATCAATTAGGTCATTTTCGTCCTCCCTAGGCTTATTCTTGTCCAATTAGGGTTTTTAACCAATCTTGTGCATCCAATAAGTTGAGTTGTGTCATTGGATTAACATTTAGGTCATTTTCGTTCTCCCTAGGCTTATTCTTGTCCAATTAGGGTTTTTAACCAATCTTGTGCATCCAATAGGTGTGTTTGTGTCATTGGATGATCAATGAGGTCATTTTCGTCCTCCCTAGGCATATTCTTGTCCAATTTGGGTTTTTAACCAATCTTGTGCATCCAATAGGTGTGTTTGTGTCATTGGATGATCAATTAGGTCATTTTCGTCCTCCCTAGGCTTATTCTTGTCCAATTAGGGTTTTTAACCAATCTTGTGCATCCAATAGGTGTGTTTGTGTCATTGGATGATCAATTAGGTCATTTTCGTCCTCCCTAGGCTTATTCTTGTCCAATTAGGGTTTTTAACCAATCTTGTGCATCCAATAAGTTCATTTGTGTCATTGGATGATCAATTAGGTCATTTTCGTCCTTCCTAGGCATATTCTTGATCAACTAGGGTTTTAAACCAATCTTGTGCATCCAATAGGTGTGTTTGTGTCATTGGATGATCAATTAGGTCATTTTCGTCCTCCCTAGGCTTATTCTTGTCCAATTAGGGTTTTTAACCAATCTTGTGCATCCAATAGGTGTGTTTGTGTCATTGGATGATCAATTAGGTCATTTTCGTCCTCCCTAGGCTTATTCTTGTCCAATTAGGGTTTTTAACCAATCTTGTGCATCCAATAGGTGTGTTTGTGTCATTGGATGATCAATTAGGTCATTTTCGTCCTCCCTAGGCTTATTCTTGTCCAATTAGGGTTTTTAACCAATCTTGTGCATCCAATAGGTGTGTTTGTGTCATTGGATGATCAATTAGGTCATTTTCGTCCTTTCTATGCTTATTTTTGTCCAATTAGGGTTTTTAAGCAATCTTGTGCATCCAATAAGTTCATTTGTGTCATTGGATGATCAATTAGGTCATTTTCGTCCTCCCTAGGCATATTCTTGTCCAACTAGGGTTTCTAACCAATCTTGTGCTTCCAATAGATGTGTTTGTGTCATTGGATGATCAATTAGGTCATTTTCGTCCTCCCTAGGCTTATTCTTGTCCAATTAGGGTTTTTAACCAATCTTGTGCATCCAATAGGTGTGTTTGTGTCATTGGATGATCAATTAGGTCATTTTCGTCCTCCCTAGGCTTATTCTTGTCCAATTAGGGTTTTTAACCAATCTTGTGCATCCAATAGGTGTGTTTGTGTCATTGGATGATCAATTAGGTCATTTTCGTCCTCCCTAGACTTGTTCTTGTCAAATTAGGATTTTTAACCAATCTTGTGCATCCAATAACTTTGTTTGTGTCATTGAATTAATATTTAGGTCATTTTCGTCCTCCCTAGGCATATTCTTGTCCAATTAGGGTTTTCAACCAATCTTGTGCATCCAATAGGTGTGTTTGTGTCATTGGATGATCAATTAGGTCATTGTCGTCCTCACTAAGCTTATTCTTGTCCAATTAGGGTTTTTAACAAATCTTGTGCATCCAATAAGTTCATTTGTGTCATTGAATGATCAATTAGGTCATTTTCGTCCTCCCTAGGCTTATTCTTGTCCAATTAAGGTTTTTAACCGATCTTGTGCATCCAATAGGTGTGTTTGTGTCATTGGATGATTAATTAGGGCATTTTCGTCCTCCCTAGGCTTATTCTTGTCCAATTAGGGTTTTTAACCAATCTTGTGCCTCCAATAGGTGTGTTTGTGTCATTGGATGATCAATTAGGTCATTTTCGTCCTCCATAGACTTATTCTTGTCAAATTAGGGTTTTTAACCAATCTTGTGCATCCAATAACTTTGTTTGTGTCATTGAATTAATATTTAGGTCATTTTCGTCCTCCCTAGGCTTATTCTTGTCCAATTAGGGTTTTTAACCAATCTTGTGCATCCAATAAGTGTGTTTGTGTCATTGGATGATCAATTAGGTCATTTTCGTCCTCCCTAGGCATATTCTTGTCCAACTAGGGTTTTAAACCAATCTTGTGCATCCAATAAGTGTGTTTGTGTCATTGGATGATCAATTAGGTCATTTTCGTCCTCTCTAGTCTTTTTCTTGTCCAATTAGGGTTTTTAACCAATCTTGTGCATCCAATAGGTGTGTTTGTGTCATTGGATGATCAATTAGGTCATTTTCGTCCTCCCTAGGCTTATTCTTGTCCAATTAGGGTTTTTAACCAATCTTGTGCATCCAATAGGTGTGTTTGTGTCATTGGATGATCAATTAGGTCATTTTCGTCCTCCCTAGGCTTATTCTTGTCCAATTAGGGTTTTTAACCAATCTTGTGCATCCAATAAGTGGCGTTGTGTCATTGGATTAACTATTAGGTCATTTTCGTTCTCGCTAGGCTTATTCTTGTCCAATTAGGGTTTTTAACCTATCTTGTGCATCCAATAGGTGTGGTTGTGTCATTGGATGATCAATTAGGTCATTTTCGTCCTCCCTAGGCTTATTCTTGTCCAATTAGGGTTTTTAACCAATCTTGTGCATCCAATAGGTGTGTTTGTGTCATTGGATGATCAATTAGGTCATTTCCGTCCTCCCTAGGCTTATTCTTGTCCAATTAGGGTTTTTAACCAATCTTGTGCATCCAATAAGTTCATTTGTGTCATTGCATTAACATTTAGGTCATTTTCGTCCTCCCTAGGCAAATTCTTGTCCAATTAGGGTTTTTAACCAAAGTTGTGCGTCCAATAAGTTCATTTGTATCAATTGATTAACATTTAGGTCATTTTCGTCCTCCCTAGGCATATTCTTGTCCAATTAGGGTTTTTAACCAATCTTGTGCATCCAATAGGTGTGGTTGTGTCATTGGATGATCAATTAGGTCATTTTCGTCCTCCCTAGGCATATTCTTGTCCAATTAGGGTTTTTAACCAATCTTGTGCTTCAAATAGGTGTGTTTGTGGCAATGGATGATCAATTAGGTCATTTTCGTCCTCCCTAGGCTTATTCTTGTCCAATTAGGGTTTTTAACCAATCTGGTGCATCCAATACGTGTGTTTGTGTCATTGGATGATCAATTAGGTTATTTTCGTCCTCCCTAGCCTTATTCTTGTCCAATTAGGGTTTTTAACTAATCTTGTGCATCCAATAAGTTCATTTGTGTCATTGGATGATCAATTAGGTCATTTTCATCCTTCCTAGGCATATTCTTGTCCAATTAGGGTTTTTAACCAATCTTGTGCATCCAATAGGTGTGTTTGTGTTATTGGATGATCAATTAGGTCATTTTCGTCCTCCCTATGCTTATTCTTGTCCAATTAGGGTTTTTAACCGATCGTGTGCATCCAAGAGGTGTGTTTGTGTCATTGGATGATAAATTAGGTAATTTTCGTCCTCCCTAGGCATATTCTTGTCCAATTATGGTTTTTAACCAATCTTGTGCATCCAATTGGTGTGTTTGTGTCATTGGATGATCAATTAGGTCATTTTCGTCATCCCTCGGCTTATTCTTGTCCAATTAGAGTTTTTAACCAATCTTGTGCATCCAATAGGTGTGTTTGTGTCATTGGATGATCAATTAGGTCATTTTCGTCCTCCCTAGGCTTATCCTTGTCCAATTAGGGTTTTTAACCAATGTTGTGCATCCAATAAGTTCGTTTTTGTCATTGAATTAACATTTAGGTCATATTCGTCCTCCCTAGGCATATTCTTGTCCAATTAGGGTTTTTAACCAATCTTGTGCATCCAATAGGTGTGTTTGTGTCATTGGATGATCAATTAGGTCATTTTCGTACTCCCTAGGCTTGTTCTTGTCCAATTAGGGTTTTTAACCAATCTTGTGCATCCAATAAGTTTGTTTGTGTCATTGAATTAATATTTAGGTCATTTTCGTCCTCCCTAGGCATATTCTTGTCCAATTAGGGTTTTTAACCAATCTTGTGCATCCAATAAGTTTGTTTGTGTCATTGAATTAATATTTAGGTCATTTTCGTAGTCCCTAGGCATATTCTTGTCCAATTAGGGTTTTTAACCAATCTTGTGCATCCAATAGGTGTGTTTGTGTCATTGGATGATCAATTAGGTCATTTTCGTCCTCCCTAGGCTTATTCTTGTCCATATAGGGTTTTTAACCAATCTTGTGCATCCAATAGGTGTGTTTGTGTCATTGGATGATCAATTAGGTCATTTTCGTCCTCCCTAGGCTTATTCTTGTCCAATTAGGGTTTTTAACCAATCTTGTGCATCCAATAACTTTGTTTGTGTCATTGAATTAATTTTTAGGTCATTTTCCTCCTCCCTAGGCATATTCTTGTCCAATTAGGGTTTTTAACCAATCTTGTGCATCCAATAGGTGTGTTTGTGTCATTGGATGATCAATTAGGTCATTTTCGTCCTCCCTAGGCTTATTCTTGTCCAATTAGGGTTTTTAACCAATCTTGTGCATCCAATAAGTTCATTTCTGTCATTGGATTAACATTTAGGTCATTTTCGTCCTTCCTAGTCATATTCTTGTCCAATTAGGGTTTTTAACCAATCTTGTGCTTCCAATAGGTGTGTTTGTGACATTGGATGATCAATTAGGTCATTTTCGTCCTCCCTAAGCTTATTCTAGTCCAATTAGGGTTTTTAACCAATGTTGTGCATCCAATAGGTGTGTTTGTGTCATTGGATTAACATTTAGGTCATTTTCGTCCTCCCTAGGCTTGTTCTTGTCCAATTAGGGTTTTTAACCAATCTTGTGCATCCAATAGGTGTGTTTGTGTCATTGGATGATCAATTAGGTCATTTTCGTCCTCCCTAGGCTTATTCTTGTCCAATTAGGGTTTTTAACCAATCTTGTGCATCCAATAGGTGTGTTTGTGTCATTGGATGATCAATTAGGTCATTTTCGTCCTCCCTAGGCTTATTCTTGTCCAATTAGGGTTTTTAACCAATCTTGTGCATCCAATAGGTGTGTTTGTGTCATTGGATGATCAATTTGCTCATTTTCGTCCTCCCTAGGCTTATTCTTGTCCAATTAGGGTTTTTAACCAATCTTGTGCATCCAATAAGTTTGTTTGTGTCATTGAATTAATATTTAGTTCATTTTCGTCCTCCCTAGGCATCATCTTGTCCAATTAGGGTTTTTAACCAATCTTGTGCATCCAATAGGTGTGTTTGTGTCATTGGATGATCAATTAGGTCATTTTCGTCCTCCCTAGGCTTATTCTTGTCCAATTAGGGTTTTTAACCAATCTTGTGCATCCCATAACTTTGTTTGTGTCATTGAATTAATATTTAGGTCATTTTCGTCCTCCCTAGGCATATTGTTGTCCAATTAGGGTTTTTAACCAATCTTGTGCATCCAATAGGTGTGTTTGTGTCATTGGATGATCAATTAGGTCATTTTCGTCCTCCCTAGGCTTATTCTTGTCCAATTAGGGTTTTTAACCAATCTTGTGCATCCAGTAGGTGTGTTTGTGTCATTGGATGACCAATTAGGTCATTTTCGTCCTCCCTAGGCATATTCTTGTCCAATTAGGGTTTTTAACCAATCTTGTGCATCCATTAGGTGTGTTTGTGGGAATGGATGATCAATTAGGTCATTTTCGTCATCCCTAGGCTTATGCTAGTCAAATTAGGGTTTTTAACCAATCTTGTGCATCCAATAGTTGTGTTTGGGTCATTGGATGATCAATTAGGTCATTTTCGTCCTCCCTAGGCTTATTCTTGTCCAATTAGGGTTTTTAACCAATCTTGTGCATCCAATAGGTGTGTTTGTGTCATTGGATGATCAATTAGGTCATTTTCGTCCTCCCTAGGCTTATTCTTGTCCAATTAGGGTTTTTAACCAATCTTGTGCATCCAATAGGTGTGTTTGTGTCATTGGATGATCAATTAGGTCATTTTTGTCCTCCCTAGGCTTATTTTTGTCCAATTAGTGTTTTTAACCAATCTTGTGCATCCAATAAGTTCATTTGTGTCATTGGATGATCAATTAGGTCATTTTCATCCTCCCTAGGCATATTCATGTCCAACTATGGTTTTTAACCAATCTTGTGCATCCAATAGGTGTGTTTGTGTGATTGGATGATCAATTAGGTCATTTTCGTCCTCCCTAGGCTTATTCTTGTCCAATTAGGGTTTTTAACCAATCTTGTGCATCCAATAGGTGTGTTTGTGTCATTGGATGATCAATTAGGTCATTTTCGTCCTCCCTAGGCTTATTCTTGTCCAATTAGGGTTTTTAACCAATCTTGTGCATCCAATAGGTGTGTTTGTGTCATTGGATGATCAATTAGGTCATTTTTATCCTCCCTAGGCTTATTCTTGTCCAATTAGGATTTTTAACCAATCTTGTGCATCCAATAGGTGTGTTTGTGTCATTGGATGATCAATTAGGTAATTTTCGTCCTCCCTAGGCTTATTCTTGTCCAATTAGGGTTTTTAACCAATCTTGTGCATCCAATAGGTGTGTTTGTGTCATTGGATGATCAATTAGGTCATTTTCGTCCTCCCTAGGCTTATTCTTGTCCAATTAGGGTTTTTAACATATCTTGTGCAACCAATAACTTTGTTTGTGTCATTGAATTAATATTTAGGTCATTTTCGTCCTCCCTAGGCATATTCTTGTCCAATTAGGGTTTTTAACCAATCTTGTGCATCCAATAGGTGTGTTTGTGTCATTGGATGATCAATTAGGTCATTTTCGTCCTCCCTAGGCTTATTCTTGTCCAATTAGGGTTTTTAACCAATCTTGTGCATCCAATAATTTCATTTGTGTCATTGGATTAACATTTAGGTCATTTTCGTCCTGCCTAGGCATATTCTTGTCCAATTAGGGTTTTTAACCAATCTTGTGCATCCAATAGGTGTGTTTATGTCATTGGATGATCAATTAGGTTATTTTCGTCCTCCCTAGGCTTATTCTTGTCCAATTAGGGTTTTTAACCAATCTTGTGCATCCAATAGGTGTGTTTGTGTCATTGGATGATCAATTAGGTCATTTTCATCCTCCCTAGGCATATTCTTGTCCAATTATGGTTTTTAACCAATCTTGTGCATCCAATAGGTGTGTTTGTGTCATTGGATGATCAATTAGGTCATTTTCGTCCTCCCTAGGCTTATTCTTGTCCAATTAGGGTTTTTAACCAATCTTGTGCATCCAATAGGTGTGTTTGTGTCATTGGATGATCAATTAGGTCATTTTCGTCCTCCATAGACATATTCTTGTCCAATTAGGGTTTTTAAGCAATCTTGTGCATCCAATAAGTTCATTTGTGTCATTGGATTAACATTTAGGTCATTTTCGTCCTCCCTAGGCATATTCTTGTCCAATTAGGGTTTTTAACCAATCTTGTGCATCCAATAGGTGTGTTTGTGTCATTGGATGATCAATTAGGTCATTTTCGTCCTCCCTAGGCTTATTCTTGTCCAATTAGGGTTTTTAACCAATCTTGTGCATCCAATAGGTGTGTTTGTGTCATTGGATGATCAATTAGGTCATTTTCGTCCTCCCTAGGCTTATTCTTGTCCAATTAGAGTTTTTTACCAATCTTGTGCATCCAATAAGTTTGTTTGTTTCATTGAATTAATATTTAGGTCATTTTCGTCCTCCCTAGGCATATTCTTGTCCAATTAGGGTTTTTAACCAATCTTGTGCATCCAATAGGTGTGTTTGTGTCATTGGATGATCAATTAGGTCATTTTCGTCCTCCCTAGGCTTATTCTTGTCCAATTAGGGTTTTTAACCAATCTTGTGCATCCAATAAGTTGAGTTGTGTCATTGGATTAACATTTAGGTCACTTTCGTTCTCCCTAGGCTTATTCTAGTCCAATTAGGGTTTTTAACCAATCTTGTGCATCCAATAGGTGTGTTTGTGTCATTGGATGATCAATTAGGTCATTTCCGTCCTCCCTAGGCATATTCTTGTCCAATTAGAGTTTTTAAACAATCTTGTGCATCCAATAGGTGTGTTTGTGTCATTGGATGATCAATTAGATCATTTTCGTCCTCCCCAGGCTCTTTCTTGTCCAATTAGGGTTTTTAACCAATATTGTGCATCCAATAAGTTTATTAGTGTCATTGGATGATCAATTAGGTCATTTTCGTCCTCCCTAGGCATATTCTTGTCCAATTAGGGTTTTTAACCAATCTTGTGCATCCAATAGGTGTGTTTTTGTCATTGGGTGATCAATTTGGTCATTTTCGTCCTCCCTAGGCATATTCTTGTCCAATTAGGGTTTTTAACCAATCTTGTGCATCCAATAGCTGTGTTTGTGTCATTGGATGATAAATTAGGTCATTTTCGTCCTCCCTAGGATTATTCTTGTCCAATTAGGGTATTTAACCAATCTTGTGCATCCACTAAGTTTGTTTGTGTCATTGAATTAATATTTAGATCATTTTCGTCCTCCCTAGGCATATTCTTGTCCAATTAGGGTTTTTAACCAATCTTGTGCATCCAATAGGTGTGTTTGTGTCATTGGATGATCAATTAGGTCATTTTCGTCCTCCCTAGGCTTATTCTTGTCCAATTAGGGTTTTTAACCAATCTTGTGCATCCAATAGGTGTGTTTGTGTCATTGGATTATCAATTAGGTCATTTTCGTCCTCCCTAGGCATATTCTTGTCCAATTAGGGTTTTTAACCAATCTTGTGCATCCAATAGCTGTGTTTGTGTCATTGGATGATAAATTAGGTCATTTTCGTTCTCCCTAGGCTTATTCTTGTCCAATTAGGGTTTTTAACCAATGTTGTGCATCCAATAGGTGTGTTTGGGTCGTTGGATTATCAATTAGGTCATTTTCGTCCTCCCTAGGCATATTCTTGTCCAATTAGGGTTTTTAACCAATCTTGTGCATCCAATAGCTGTGTTTGTGTCATTGGATGATAAATTAGGTCATTTTCGTCCTCCCTAGGCTTATTCTTGTCCAATTAGGGTTTTTAACTAATCTTGTGCATCCAATAGGTGTGTTTGTGTCATTGGATGATCAATTAGGTCATTTTCGTCCTCCCTAGGCATATTCTTGTCCAATTAGGGTTTTTAACCTATCTTGTGCATCCAATAGGTGTGTTTGTGTCATTGAATGATCAATTAGGTCATTTTCGTCCTCCCTAGGCTTATTCTAGTCCAATTAGGGTTTTTAACCAATCTTGTGCATCCAATAAGTTCATTAGTGTCATTGGATGATCAATTAAGTCATTTTCGTCCTCCCTAGGCATGTTCTTGTCCAACTAGGGTTTTTAACCAATCTTGTGCATCCAATAGGTGTGTTTGTGTTATTGGATGAACAATTAGGTCATTTTCGTCCTCGCTAGGCTTATTCATGTCCAATTAGGGTTTTTAACCAATCTTGTGCATCCAATAGGTGTGTTTGTGTCATTGGATGATCAATTAGGTCATTTTCGTCCTCCCTAGGCTTATTCTTGTCCAATTAGGGTTTTTAACCAATCTTGTGCATCCAATAAGTTTGTTTGTGTCATTGAATTAATATTTGGGTCATTTTCGTCCTCCCTAGGCATATTCTTGTCCAATTAGGGTTTTTAACCAATCTTGTGCATCCAATAGGTGTGTTTGTGTCATTGGATTATCAATTAGGTCATTTTCGTCCTCCCTAGGCATATTCTTGTCCAATTAGGGTTTTTAACCAATCTTGTGCATCCAATAGGTGTGTTTGTGTCATTGGATGATCAATTAGGTCATTTTCGTCCTCCCTAGGCTTATTCTTGTCCAATTATGGTTTTTAAACAATCTTGTGCATCAATAGGTGTGTTTGTGTCATTGGATTATCAATTAGGTCATTTTCGTCCTCCCTAGGCATATTCTTGTCCAATTAGGGTTTTTAACCAATCTTGTGCATCCAATAGGTGTGTTTGTGTCATTGGATGATCAATTAGGTCATTTTCGTCCTCCCTAGGCTTATTCTTGTCCAATTATGGTTTTTAACCAATCTTGTGCATCCAATATGTGTGTTTGTGTCATTGGATGATCAATTAGGTCATTTTCATCCTCCCTAGGCTTATTCTTGTCCAATTAGGGATTTTAACCAATCTTGTGCATCCAATAAGTTTGTTTGTGTCATTGAATTAATATTTAGGCCATTTTCGTAGTCCCTAGGCATATTCTTGTCCAATTAGGGTTTTTAACCAATCTTGTGCATCCAATAGGTGTGTTTGTGTCATTGGATGATCAATTAGGTCATTTTCGTCCTCCCTAGGCTTATTCTTGTCCAATTAGGGTTTTTAACCAATCTTGTGCATCCAATAAGTTCATTTGTGTCATTGGATTAACATTTAGGTCATTTTCGTCCTCCCTAGGCATATTCTTGTCCAATTAGGGTTTATAACCAATCTTGTGCTTCCAATAGGTGTGTTTGTGTCAAAGGATGATCAATTAGGTCATTTTCGTCCTCCCTAGGCATATTCTTGTCCAATTAGGGTTTTTAACCAATCTTGTGCACCCAATAGGTGTGTTTGTGTCATTGGATGATCAATTAGGTCATTTTCGTCCTCCCTAGGCATATTCTTGTCCAATTAGGGTTTTTAACCAATCTTGTGCATCCAATAGGTGTGTTTGTGTCATTGGATGATCAATTAGGTCATTTTCGTCCTCCCTAGGCTTATTCTTGTCCAATTAGGATTTTTAACCAATCTTGTTCATCCAACAGGTTTGTTTGTGTCATTGGATGATCAATTAGGTCATTTTCGTCCTCCCTAGGCATATTCTTGTCCAATTAGGGTTTTTAACCAATCTTGTGCATCCAATAGGTGTGTTTGTGTCATTGGATGATCAATTAGGTCATTTTCGTCCTCCCTAGGCATATTCTTGTCCAATTAGGGTTTTTAACGAATCTTGTGCATCCAATAGGTGTGTTTGTGTCATTGGGTGATCAATTAGGTTATTTTCGTCCTCCCTAGGCTTATTCTTGTCCAATTAGGGTTTTTAACCAATCTTGTGCATCCAATAAGTTGAGTTGTGTCATTGGATTAACATTTAGGTCATTTTCGTCCTCCCTAGACATATTCTTGTCCAATTAGGGTTTTTAACCAATCTTGTGCATCCAATAGGTGTGTTTGTGTCATTGGATGATCAATTAGGTCATTTTCGTCCTCCCTAGGCTTATTCTTGTCCAATTAGGGTTTTTAACCAATCTTGTGCATCCAATAACTTTGTTTGTGTCATTGAATTAATATTTGGGTCATTTTCGTCCTCCCTAGGCATATTCTTGTCCAATTAGGGTTTTTAACCAATCTTGTGCATCCAATAGGTGTGTTTGTGTCATTGGATGATCAATTAGGTCATTTTCGTCCTCCCTAGGCTTATTCTTGTCCAATTAGGGTTTTTAACCAATCTTGTGCATCCAATAAGGTTGTTTGTGTCATTGAATTAATATTTAGGTCATTTTCGTCCTCCCTAGGCATATTCTTGTCCAATTAGGGTTTTTAACCAATCTTGTGCATCCAATAGGTGTGTTTGTGTCATTGGATGATCAATTAGGTCATTTTCGTCCTCCCTAGGCTTATTCTTGTCCAATTAGGGTTTTTAACCAATCTTGTGCATCCAATAACTTTGTTTGTGTCATTGAATTAATATTTAGGTCATTTTCGTCCTCCCTAGGCATATTCTTGTCCAATTAGGAATTTTAACCAATCTTGTGCTTCCAATAGGTGTGTTTGTGTCATTGGATGATCAATTAGGTCATTTTCATCCTCCCTAGACTTATTCTTGTCCAATTAGGGTTTTTAACCAATCTTGTGCATCCAATAAGTTCATTTGTGTCATTGAATTAATATTTAGGTCATTTTCGTCCTCCCTAGGCATATTCTTGTCCAATTAGGGTTTTTAACCAATCTTGTGCATCCAATAGGTGTGTTTGTGTCATTGGATGATCAATTAGGTCATTTTCGTCCTCCCTAGGCTTATTCTCGTCCAATTAGGATTTTTAACCAATCTTGTCCATCCAATAAGTTCATTTGTGTCATTGGATTAACATTTAGGTCATTTTCGTCCTTCCTAGGCATATTCTTGTCCAATTAGGTTTTTTAACCAATCTTGTGCTTCCAATAGGTGTGTTTGTGTCATTGGATGATCAATTAGGTCATTTTCGTCCTCCCTAGGCTTATTCTTGTCCAATTAGGGTTTTTAACCAATCTTGTGCATCCAATAACTTTGTTTGTGTCATTGAATTAATATTTAGGTCATTTTCGTCCTCCCTAGGCTTATTCTTGTCCAATTAGGGTTTTTAACCAATCTTGTGCATCCAATAACTTTGTTTGTGTCATTGAATTAACAGTTAGGTCATTTTCGTCCTCCCTAGGCATATTCTTATCCAATTAGGGTTTTTAACAAATCTTGTGCTTCCAATAGGTGTGTTTGTGTCATTGGATGATCAATTAGGTCATTTTCGTCCTCCCTAGGCTTATTCTTGTCCAATTAGGGTTTTTAACCAATCTTGTGCATCCAATAACTTTGTTTGTGTCATTAAATTAATATTTTGGTCATTTGCGTCCTCCCTAGGCATATTCTTGTCCAATTAGGGTTTTTAACCAATCTTGTGCATCCAATAGGTGTGTTTGTGTCATTGGATGATCAATTAGGTCATTTTCGTCCTCCCTAGGCTTATTCTTGTCCAATTAGGATTTTGAACCGATCTTGTGCATCCAACAGGTGTGTTTGTGTCATTGAATGATCAATTAGGTCATTTTCGTCCTCCCTAGGCATATTCTTGTCCAATTAGGGTTTTTAACCAATCTTGTGCATCCAATAGGTGTGTTTGTGTCATTGGATGATCAATTAGGTCATTTTCGTCCTCCCTAGGCTTATTCTTGTCCATATAGGGTTTTTAACCAATCTTGTGCATCCAATAAGTTTGTTTGTGTCATTGAATTAATATTTAGGTCATTTTCGTCCTCCCTAGGCATATTCTTGTCCAATTAGGGTTTTTAACCAATCTTGTGCATCCAATAAGTTGAGTTGTGTCATTGGATTAACATTTAAGTCATTTTCGTCCTCCCTAGGCTTATTCTTGTCCAATTAGGGTTTTTAACCAATCTTGTGCATCCAATAAGTTCATTTGTGTCATTGGATTAACATTTAGGTCATTTTCGTCCTCCCTAGGCATATTCTTGTCCAATTAGGGTTTTTAACAAATCTTGCGCATCCAATAGGTGTGTTTATGTCATTGGATGATCAATTAGGTCATTTTCGTCCTCCCTAGGCATATTCTTGTCCAATTAGGGTTTTTAACCAATCTTGTGCATCCAATAGGTGTGTTTGTGTCATTGGATGATCAATTAGGTCATTTACGTCCTCCCTATGCTTATTCTAGTCCAATTAGGGTTTTTAACCAATCTTGTGCATCCAATAACTTTGTTTGTGTCATTGAATTAATATTTACGTCATTTACGTCCTCCCTAGGCATATTCTTGTCCAATTAGGGTTTTTAACCAATCTTGTGCATCCAATAGGTGTGTTTGTGTCATTGGATGATCAATTAGGTCATTTTCGTCCTCCCTAGGCTTATTCTTGTCCAATTAGGGTTTTTAACCAATCTTGTGCATCCAATAAGTTGAGTTGTGTCATTGGATTAACATTTAGGTCTATTTCGTCCTCCCTAGGCTTATTCTTGTCCAATTAGGGTTTTTAACTAATCTTGTGCATCCAATAGGTGTGTTTGTGTCATTGGATGATCAATTAGGTCATTATCATCCTCCCTAGGCTTATTCTTGTCCAATTAGGGTTTTTAACCAATCTTGTGCATCCAATAGGTATGTTTGTGTGATTGGATGATCAATTAGGTTATTTTCGTCCTCCCTAGGCTTATTCTTGTCCAATTAGGGTTTTTAACCAATCTTGTGCATCCAATAAGTTGAGTTGTGTCATTGGATGATCAATTAGGTCATTTTCGTCCTCCCTAGGCATATTCTTGTCCAATTAGGGTTTTTAACCAATCTTGTGCATCCAATAGGTGTGTTTGTGTCATTGGATGATCAATTAGGTCATTTTCGTCCTCCCTAGGCTTATTCTTGTCCAATTAGGGTTTTTAACCAATCTTGTGCATCCAATACGTTCATTTGTGTCATTGGATTAACATTTTGGTCATTTTCGTCCTCCCTAGGCATATTCTTGCTCATTTAGAGTTTTAGACCAATCTTGTGCATCCAATAGGTGTGTTTGTGTCATTGGATGATCAATTAGGTAATTTTCGTCCTCCCAAAGCTTATTCTTGTCCAATTAGGGTTTTTAACTAATCTTGTGCATCCAATAAGTTCATTTGTGTCATTGGATGATCAATTAGGTCATTTTCGTCCTCCCTAGGCATATTCTTGTCCAATTAGGGTTTTTAACCAATCTTGTGCATCCAATAGGTGTGTTTGTGTCATTGGATGATCAATTAGGTCATTTTCGTCCTCCCTAGGCTTATTCTTGTCCAATTAGGGTTTTTAACCAATCTTGTGCATCCAATAAGTTTGTTTGTGTCATTGAATTAATATTTAGGTCATTTTCGTCCTCCCTAGTTATATTCTTGTCCAATTAGGGTTTTTAACCAATCTTGTGCATCCAATAAGTTCATTTGTGTCATTGGATTAACATTTAGGTCATTTTCGTCCTCCCTAGGCATATTCTTGTCCAATTAGGGTTTTTAACCAATCTTGTGCATCCAATAGGTGTTTTTGTGTCATTGGATGATCAATTAGGTCATTTTCGTGCTCCCTAGGCTTATTCTTGTCCAACTAGGGTTTTTAACCAATCTTGTGCATCCAATAAGTTCATTTGTGTCATTGGATTAACATTTAGGTCATTTTCGTCCTCCCTAGGCATATTCTTGTCCAATTAGGGTTTTTAACAAATCTTGTGCTTCCAATAGGTGTGTTTGTGTCATAGGATGATCAATTAGGTCATTTTCGTCCTCCCTAGGCATATTCTTGTCCAATTAGGGTTTTTAACCAATCTTGTGCACCCAATAGGTGTGTTTGTGTCATTGGATGATCAATTAGGTCATTTTCGTCCTCCCTAGGCATATTCTTGTCCAATTAGGGTTTTTAACCTATCTTGTGCTTCCAATAGGTGTGTTTGTGTCATTGGATGATCAATTAGGTCATTTTCGTCCTCCCTAGGCTTATTCTTGTCCAATTAGGGTTTTTAACCAATCTTGTGCATCCAACAAGTTTGTTTATGTCATTGAATTAATATTTAGGTCATTTTCGTCCTCCCTAGGCATATTGTTGTCCAATTAGGGTTTTTAACCAATCTTGTGCATCCAATAGGTGTGGTTGTGTCATTGGATAATCAATTAGGTCATTTTCGTCCTCCCTAGGCATATTCTTGTCCAATTAGGGTTTTTAACCAATCTTGTGCATCCAATAGGTGTGTTTGTGTCATTGGATGATCAATTAGGTCATTTTCGTCCTCCGTAGGCTTATTCTTGCCCAATTAGGGTTTTTAACCAATCATGTGCATCCAATAAGTTGAGTTGTGTCATTGGATTAGCATTTAGGTAATTTTCGTCCTCCCTAGGCTTATTCTTGTCCAGTTAGGGTTTTTAACCAATCTTGTGCATCCAATAAGTTCATTTTTGTCATTGGATTAACATTTAGGTCATTTTCGTCCTCCCTAGGCATATTCTTGTCCAATTAGGGTTTTTAACCAATCTTGTGCATCCAATAGGTGTGTTTGTGTCATTGGATGATCAATTAGGTTATTTTCGTCCTCCCTAGGCTTATTCTTGTCCAATTAGGGTTTTTAACCAATCTTGTGCATCCAATAGGTGTGTTTGTGTCATTGGATGATCAATTAGGTCATTTTCGACCTCCATAGGCTTATTCTTGTCCAATTAGGGTTTTTAACCTGTCTTTTGCATCTAATAGGTGTGTTTGTGTCATTGGATGATCAATTAGGTCATTTTCGTCCTCCTTAGGCTTATTCTTCTCCAATTAGGGTTTTTAACCAATCTTGTGCATCTAATAGGTGTGTTTGTGTCATTGGATGATCATATAGGTCATTTACGTCCTCCCTAGGCATATTCTTGTCCAATTAGGGTTTTTAACCAATCTTGTGCATCCAATAGGTGTGTTTGTGTCATTGGATGATCAATTAGGTCATTTTCGTCCTCCCTAGGCTTATTCTTGTCCAATTAGGGTTTTTAACCAATCTTGTGCATCCAATAAGTTGAGTTGTGTCATTGGATTAACATTTAGGTCTATTTCGTCCTCCCTAGGCTTATTCTTGTCCAATTAGGGTTTTTAACTAATCTTGTGCATCCAATAGGTGTGTTTGTGTCATTGGATGATCAATTAGGGCATTTTCGTCCTCCATAGGCTTATTCTTCTCCAATTAGAGTTTTAAACCAATCTTGTGCATCCAAAAGTTGTGCATCCAATAGGTGTGTTTGTGGCAATGGATGATCAATTAGGTCATTTTCGTCCTCCCTAGGCTTATTCTTGTCCAATTAGGGTTTTTAACCAATCTTGTGCATCCAATAGGTGTGTTCGTGTCATTGGATGATCAATTAGGTCATTTTCGTCCTCCCTAGGCTTATTCTTGTCCAATTAGGGTTTTTAACCAATCTTGTGCATCCAATAAGTTCATTTGTGTCATTGGATTAACATTTAGGTCATTTTCGTCTACCCTAGGCATATTCTTGGCCAATTAGGGTTTTTAACCAATCTTGTGCATCCAATAGGTGTGTTTGTGTCATTGGATGATCAATTAGGTCATTTTCGTCCTCCCTAGGCATATTCTTGTCCAATTAGGGTTTTTAACCAATCTTGTGCATCCAATAGGTGTGTTTGTGTCATTGGATGATCAATTAGGTCATTTTCGTCCTCCCTAGGCTTATTCTTGTCCAATTAGGGTTTTTAACCAATCTTGTGCATCTAATAGGTGTGTATGTGTCATTGGATGATCAATTAGGTCATTTTCGTCTTCCCTAGGCTTATTCTTGTCCAATTAGGGTTTTTAACCAATCTTGTGCATCCGATAAGTTTGTTTGTGTCATTAAATTAATATTTAGGTCATTTTCGTCCTCCCTAAGCATATTCTTGTCCAATTAGGGTTTTAACCAATCTTGTGCATCCAATAGGTGTGTTTGTGTCATTGGATGATCAATTAGGTCATTTTCGTCCTCCCTAGGCATATTCTTGTCCAATTAGGGTTTTTAACCAATCTTGTGCATCCAATAGGTGTGTTTGTGTCATTGGATGCTCAATTAGGTCATTTTCGTTCTCCCTAGGCTTATTCTTGTACAATTAGGGTTTTTAACCAATCTTGTGCATCCGATAAGTTTGTTTGTGTCATAAAATTAATATTTAGGTCATTTTCTTCCTCCCTAGGCATATTCTTGTCCAATAAGGGTTTTTAACCAATCTTGTGCATCCAATAAGTTGTGTTGTGTCATTGGATTAACATTTAGGTCATTTTCGTCCTCCCTAGGCTTATTCTTGTCCAATTAGGGTTTTTAACCAATCTTGTGCATCCAATAAGTTCATTTGTGTCATTGGATTAACATTTAGGTCATTTTCGTCCTCCCAAAGCATATTCTTGTCCAATTAGAGTTTTAGACCAATCTTGTGCATGCAATAGGTGTGTTTGTGTCATTGGATGATCAATTAGGTTATTTTCGTCCTCCCTAGGCTTATTCTTGTCCAATTAGGGTTTTTAACTCATCTTGTGCATCCAATAAGTTCATTTGTGTCATTGGATGATCAATTAGGTCATTTTCTTCCTCCCTAGGCATATTCTTGTTCAATTAGGGTTTTTAACCAATCTTGTGCATCCAATAGGTGTGTTTGTGTCATTGGATGATCAATTAGGTCATTTTCGTCCTCCCTAGGCTTATTCTTGTCCAATTAGGGTTTTTAACCAATCTTGTGCATCCAATAGGTGTGTTTGTGTCATTGGATGATCAAGTAGGTCATTTTCGTCCTCCCTAAGCTTATTCTTGTCCAATTAGGGTTTTGAACCAATCTTGTGCATCCAATAACTTTGATTGTGTCATTGAATTAATATTTAGGTCATTTTCGTCCTCCCTAGGCATATTCTTGTCCAATTAGGGTTTTTAACCAATCTTGTGCATCCAATAGGTGTGTTTGTGTCATTGGATGATCAATTAGGTCATTTTCGTCCTCCCTAGGCTTATTCTTGTCCAATTAGGGTTTTTAACCAATCTTGTGCATCCAATAAGGTTGTTTGTGTCATTGAATTAATATTTAGGTCATTTTCGTCCTCCCTAGGCATATTCTTGTCCAATTAGGGTTTTTAACCAATCTTGTGCATCCAATAGGTGTGTTTGTGTCATTGGATGATCAATTAGGTCATTTTCGTCCTCCCTAGGCTTATTCTTGTCCAATTAGGGTTTTTAACCAATCTTGTGCATCCAATAGGTGTGTTTGTGTCATTGGATGATCAATTAGGTCATTTTCGTCCTCCTTAGGCTTATTCTGGTCCAATTAGGGTTTTTAACCAATCTTGTGCATCCAATAAGTTCATTTGTGTCATTGGATGATCAGTTAGGTCATTTTCGTCCTCCCTAGGCATATTCTTGTCCAACTAGGGTTTTTAACCAATCTTGTGCATCCAATAGGTGTGTTTGTGTCTTTGGATGATCAATTAGGTCATTTTCGTCCTCCCTAAGCTTAGGGTTTTTAACCAATCTTGTGCATCCAATAGGTGTGTTTGTGTCATTGGATGATCAATTAGGTTATTTTCGTCCTCCCTCGGCTTATTCTTGTCCAATTAGGGTTTTTAACCAATCTTGTGCATCCAATAGGTGAGTTTGTGTCATTGGATTAACATTTAGGTCATTTTCGTCCTCCCTAGGCTTATTCTTGTCCAATTAGGGTTTTTAACCAATCTTGTGCATCCAATAAGTTTGTTTGTGTCATTGAATTCATATTTAGGTCATTTTCGTCCTCCCTAGACGTATTCTTGTCCAATTAGGGTTTTAAACCAATCTTGTGCATCCAATAGGTGTGTTTGTGTCATTGGATGATCAATTAGGTCATTTTCGTCCTCCCTAGGCTTATTCTTGTCCAATTACGGTTTTTAACCAATCTTGTGCATCCAATAACTTTGTTTGTGTCATTGAATTAATATTTAGGTCATTTTCCTCCTCCCTAGGTATATTCTTTTCCAATTAGGGTTTTTAACCAATCTTGTGCATCCAATAGGTGTGTTTGTGTCATTGGATGATCAATTAGGTCATTTTCGTCCTCCCTAGGCTTATTCTTGTCCAATTAGGGTTTTTAACCAATCTTGTGCATCCAATAAGTTCATTTGTGTCATTGGATTAACATTTAGGTCATTTTCGTCCTCCCTAGGCATATTCTTGTCCAATTAGAGTTTTAGACAAAACTTGTGCATCCAATAGGTGTGTTTGGGTCATTGGATGATCAATTAGGTTATTTTCGTCCTCCATAGACTTATTCTTGTCCAATTAGGGTTTTTAACTAATTTTGTGCAACCAATAAGTTCATTTGTGTCATTGGATGATCAATTAGGTCATTTTCGTCTTCCCTAGGCACATTCTTATCCAATTAGGGTTTTTAACCAATCTTGTGCATCCAATAGGTGTGTTTGTGTCATTGGATGATCAATTAGGTCATTTTCGTCCTCCCTAGGCTTATTCTTGTCCAATTAGGGTTTTTAACCAATCTTGTGCATCCAATAGGTGTGTTTGTGTCATTGGATGATCAATTAGGTCATTTTCGTCCTCCCTAGGCTTATTCTTGTCCAATTAGGGTTTTTAACCAATCTTGTGCATCCAATAGGTGTGTTTGTGTCATTGGATGATCAATTAGGTCATTTTCGTCCTTTCTATGCTTATTTTTGTCCAATTAGGGTTTTTAAGCAATCTTGTGCATCCAATAAGTTCATTTGTGTCATTGGATGATCAATTAGGTCATTTTCGTCCTCCCTAGGCATATTCTTGTCCAACTAGGGTTTCTAACCAATCTTGTGCTTCCAATAGATGTGTTTGTGTCATTGGATGATCAATTAGGTCATTTTCGTCCTCCCTAGGCTTATTCTTGTCCAATTAGGGTTTTTAACCAATCTTGTGCATCCAATAGGTGTGTTTGTGTCATTGGATGATCAATTAGGTCATTTTCGTCCTCCCTAGGCTTATTCTTGTCCAATTAGGGTTTTTAACCAATCTTGTGCATCCAATAGGTGTGTTTGTGTCATTGGATGATCAATTAGGTCATTTTCGTCCTCCCTAGGCTTATTCTTGTCCAATTAGAGTTTTTTACCAATCTTGTGCATCCAATAAGTTTGTTTGTTTCATTGAATTAATATTTAGGTCATTTTCGTCCTCCCTAGGCATATTCTTGTCCAATTAGGGTTTTTAACCAATCTTGTGCATCCAATAGGTGTGTTTGTGTCATTGGATGATCAATTAGGTCATTTTCGTCCTCCCTAGGCTTATTCTTGTCCAATTAGGGTTTTTAACCAATCTTGTGCATCCAATAAGTTGAGTTGTGTCATTGGATTAACATTTAGGTCATTTTCATTCTCCCTAGGCTTATTCTTGTCCAATTAGGTTTTTAACCAATCTTGTGCATCCAATAAGTTCATTTGTTTCATTGGATTCACATTTAGGTCATTTTCGTCCTCCCTAGGCATATTCTTGTCCAATTAGGGTTTTTAACCAATCTTGTGCATCCAATAAGTTGAGTTGTGTCATTGGATTAACATTTAGCTCATTTTCGTTCTCCCTAGGCTTATTCTTGTCCAATTATGGTTTTTAACCAATCTTGTGCATCGAATAAGTTCATTTGTGTTATTGGATTAACATTTAGGTCATATTCGTCCTCCCTAGGCATATTCTTGTCCAATTAGGGTTTTTAACCAATCTTGTGCATCCGATAGGTGTGTTTGTGTCATTTGATGATCAATTAGGTCATTTTTGTCCTCCCTGGGCTTATTCTTGTCCAATTAGGGTTTTTAACCAATCTTGTGCATCCAATAGGTGTGTTTCTGTCATTGGATGATCAATTAGGTCATTTTCGTCCTCCCTAGGCTTATTCTTGTCCAATTAGGGTTTTTAAACAATCTTGTGCATCCAATAAGTTCATTTGTGTCATTGGATTAACATTTAGGTCATTTTCGTCCTCCCTAGGCATATTCTTTTCCAATTAGGGTTTTTAACCAATCTTGTGCATCCAATAGGTGTGTTTGTGTCATTGGATGATCAATTTAGGTCATTTTCGTTCTCCCTAGGCATATTCTTGTCCAATTAGGGTTTTTAACCAATCTTATGCATCCAATAGGTGTGTTTGTGTCATTGGATGATCAATTAGGTCATTTTCGTCCTCCCTAGGCTTATTCTTGTCCAATTAGGGTTTTTAACCAATCTTGTGCATCCAATAGGTGTGTTTGTGTCATTGGATGATCAATTAGGTCATTTTCGTCCTCCCTAGGCTTATTCTTGTCCAATTAGGGTTTTTAACCAATCTTGTGCATCCAATAAGTTTGTTTGTGTCATTGAATTAATATTTAGGTCATTTTCGTCCTCCCTAGGCATATTCTTGTCCAATTAGGGTTTTTAACCAATTGTGTGCATCTAATAAGTTCATTAGTGTCATTGGATGATCAATTAGGTCATTTTCGTCCTCCCTAGGCTTATTCTTGTCCAATTATGGTTTTTAACCAATCTTGTGCATCCAATAGGTGTGTTTGTGTCATTGGATGATCAATTAGGTCATTTTCGTCCTCCCTAGGCCTATTCTTGTCCAATTAGGGTTTTTAACCAATCTTGTGCATCCAATAAGTTGAGTTGTGTCATTGGATTAACATTGAGGTCATTTTCGTTCTCCCTAGGCTTGTTCTTGTCTAATTAGGGTTTTTAACCAATCTTGTACATCCAATAAGTTCATTTGTGTCATTGGATTAACATTTAGGTCATATCCGTCCTCCCTAGGCATATTCTTGTCCAATTAGGGTTTTTAACCAATCTTGTGCATCCAATAGGTGTGTTTGTGTCATTGGATGATCAATTAGGTCATTTTCGTCCTCCCTAGGCTTATTCTTGTCCAATTAGGGTTTTTAACCAATCTTGTGCATCCAATAGGTGTGTCGGTTTCATTGGATGATCAATTAGGTCATTTTCGTCCACCCTAGGCTTATTCTTGTCCAATTAGGGTTTTTAACATATCTTGTGCATCCGATAAGTTTGTTTGTGTGATTGAATTAATATTTAGGTCATTTTCGTCCTCCCTAGGCATATTCTTGTCCAATTAGGGTTTTTAACCAATCTTGTGCATCCAATAGGTGTGTTTGTGTCATTGGATGATCAATTAGGTCATTTTTGTCCTCCCTAGGCTTATTCTTGTCCAATTAGGGTTTTTAACCAATCTTGTGCAACCAATAACTTTGTTTGTGTCATTGAATTAATATTTAGGTCATTTTCGTCCTCCCTAGGCATATTCTTGTCCAATTAGGGTTTTTAACCAATCTTGTGCATCCAATAGGTGTGTTTGTGTCATTGGATGATCAATTAGGTCATTTTCGTCCTCCCTAGGCTTATTCTTGTCCAATTAGGGTTTTTAACCAATCTTGTGCATCCGATAAGTTTATTTGTGTCATTGAATTAATATTTACGTCATTTTCGTCCTCCCTAGGAATATTCTTGTCCAATTCGGATTTTTAACCAATCTTGTGCATCCAATAGGTGTGTTTGTGTCATTGGATGATCAATTAGGTCATTTACGTCCTCCCTAGGCTTATTCTTATCCAATTAGGGTTTTTAACCAATCTTGTGCATCCAATAACTTTGTTTGTGTCATTGAATTAATATTTAGGTCATTTTCGTCCTCCCTAGGCATATTGTTGTCCAATTAGGGTTTTTAACCAATCTTGTGCATCCAATAGGTGTGTTTGTGTCATTGGATGATCAATTAGGTCATTTTCGTCCTCCCTAGGCTTATTCTTGTCCAATTAGGGTTTTTAACCAATCTTGTGCATCAAATAGGTGTGTTTGTGTCATTGGATGATCAATTAGGTCATTTTTGTCCTCCCAATGCATATTCTTGTCCAATTAGGGTTTTTAACCAATCTTGTGCATCCAATAGGTGTGTTTGTGTCATTGGATGATCAATTAGGTCATTTTCGTCCTCCCTAGGCATATTCTTCTCCAATTAGGGTTTTTAACCAATCTTGTGCATCCAATAAGTTGAGTTGTGTCATTGGATTAACATTTAAGTCATTTTCGTCCTCCCTAGGCTTATTCTTGTCCAATTAGGGTTTTTAACCAATCTTGTGCATCCAATAAGTTCATTTGTGTCATTGGATTAACATTTAGGTCATTTTCGTCCTCCCTAGGCATATTCTTGTCCAATTAGGGTTTTTAACAAATCTTGCGCATCCAATAGGTGTGTTTATGTCATTGGATGATCAATTAGGTCATTTTCGTCCTCCCTAGGCATATTCTTGTCCAATTAGGGTTTTTAACCAATCTTGTGCATCCAATAGGTGTGTTTGTGTCATTGGATGATCAATTAGGTCATTTACGTCCTCCCTATGCTTATTCTAGTCCAATTAGGGTTTTTAACCAATCTTGTGCATCCAATAACTTTGTTTGTGTCATTGAATTAATATTTACGTCATTTACGTCCTCCCTAGGCATATTCTTGTCCAATTAGGGTTTTTAACCAATCTTGTGCATCCAATAGGTGTGTTTGTGTCATTGGATGATCAATTAGGTCATTTTCGTCCTCCCTAGGCTTATTCTTGTCCAATTAGGGTTTTTAACCAATCTTGTGCATCCAATAAGTTGAGTTGTGTCATTGGATTAACATTTAGGTCTATTTCGTCCTCCCTAGGCTTATTCTTGTCCAATTAGGGTTTTTAACTAATCTTGTGCATCCAATAGGTGTGTTTGTGTCATTGGATGATCAATTAGGTCATTATCATCCTCCCTAGGCTTATTCTTGTCCAATTAGGGTTTTTAACCAATCTTGTGCATCCAATAGGTATGTTTGTGTGATTGGATGATCAATTAGGTTATTTTCGTCCTCCCTAGGCTTATTCTTGTCCAATTAGGGTTTTTAACCAATCTTGTGCATCCAATAAGTTGAGTTGTGTCATTGGATGATCAATTAGGTCATTTTCGTCCTCCCTAGGCATATTCTTGTCCAATTAGGGTTTTTAACCAATCTTGTGCATCCAATAGGTGTGTTTGTGTCATTGGATGATCAATTAGGTCATTTTCGTCCTCCCTAGGCTTATTCTTGTCCAATTAGGGTTTTTAACCAATCTTGTGCATCCAATAGGTGTGTTTGTGTCATTGGATGATCAATTAGGTCATTTTCGTCCTCCCTAGGCCTATTCTTGCCCAATTAGGGTTTTTAACCAATCTTGTGAATCCAATAAGTTTGTTTGTGTCATTGAATTAATATTTAGGTCATTTTCGTCCTCCCTACGCATATTATTGTCCAATTAGGGTTTTTAACCAATCTTCTGCATCCAATAGGTGTGTTTGTGTCATTGGATGATCAATTAGGTCATTTTCGTCCTCCCTAGGCATATTCTTGTCCAATTAGGGTTTTTAACCAATCTTGTGCATCCAATAGGTGTGTTTGTGTCATTGGATGATCAATTAGGTCATTTTCGTCCTCCCTAGGCTTATTCTTGTCCAATTAGGGTTTTTAACCAATCTTGTGCATCCAATAAGTTTGTTTGTGTCATTGAATTAATATTTAGGTCATTTTCGTCCTCCCTAGTTATATTCTTGTCCAATTAGGGTTTTTAACCAATCTTGTGCATCCAATAAGTTCATTTGTGTCATTGGATTAACATTTAGGTCATTTTCGTCCTCCCTAGGCATATTCTTGTCCAATTAGGGTTTTTAACCAATCTTGTGCTTCCAATAGGTGTGTGTGTGTCATAGGATGATCAATTAGGTCATTTTCGTCCTCCCTAGGCATATTCTTGTCCAATTAGGGTTTTTAACCAATCTTGTGCACCCAATAGGTGTGTTTGTGTCATTGGATGATCAATTAGGTCATTTTCGTCCTCCCTAGGCTTATTCTTGTCCAATTAGAGTTTTTAACTAATCTTGTGCATCCAATTGGTGTGTTTGTGTCGATGGATGATCAATTAAGTCATTTTCGTCCTCCCTAGGCTTATTCTTGTCCAATTACGGTTTTTAACCAATCTTGTGCATCAAATAAGTTCACTTCTGTCATAGGATGATCAATTAGGTCATTTTCGTCCTCCCTAGGCATATTCTTGTCCAATTAGGGTTTTTAACCAATCTTGTGCACCCAATAGGTGTGTTTGTGTCATTGGATGATCAATTAGGTCATTTTCGTCCTCCCTATGCTTATTCTTGTCCAATTAGGGTTTTTAACCAATCTTGTGCATCCAATAAGTTCATTTGTGTCATTGAATTAATATTTAGGTCATTTTCGTCCTCCCTAGGCATATTCTTGTCCAATAACGGTTTTTAACCAATCTTGTGCATCCAATAGGTGTGTTTGTGTCATTGGATGATCAATTAGGTCATTTTCGTCCTCCCTAGGCTTATTCTTGTCCAATTAGGGTTTTTAACCAATCTTGTGCATCCAATAGGTGTGTTTGTGTCATTGGATGATCAATTAGGTCATTTTCGTCCTCCCTAGGCTTATTCTTGTCCAATTAGGGTTTTTAACCAATCTTGTGCATCCAATAGGTGTGTTTGTGTCATTGGATGATCAATAAGGTCATTTTCGTCCTACCTAGGCTTATTCTTGTCCGATTAGGGTTTTTAACCAATCTTGTGCATCCAATAAGTTGAGTTTTGTCATTAGATTAAGATTTAGGTCATTTTCGTCCTCCCTAGGCTTATTCTTGTCCAATTAGGGTTTTTAACCAATCTTGTGCATCCAATAGGTGTGTTTGTGTCATTGGATGATCAATTAGGTCATTTTCGTCCTCCCTAGGCTTATTCTTTTCCAATTAGGGTTTTTAACCAATCTTTTGCATCCAATAAGTTGAGTTGTGTCATTAGATTAACATTTAGGTCATTTTCGTCCTCCCTAGGCTTATTCTTGTCCAATTAGGGTTTTTAACCAATCTTGTGCATCCAATAGGTGTGTTTGTGTCATTGGATGATCAATTAGGTCATTTTCGTCCTCCCTAGGCTTATTCTTGTCCAATTAGGGTTTTTAACCAATCTTGTGCATCCAATAGGTGTGTTTGTGTCATTGGATGATCAATTAGGTCATTTTCGTCTTCCATAGGCATATTCTTGTCCAATTAGGGTTTTTAACGAATCTTGTGCATCCAATAGGTGTGTTTGTGTCATTGGATGATCAATTAGGTTATTTTCGTCCTCCCTAGGCTTATTCTTGTCCAATTAGGGTTTTTAACCAATCTTGTACATCCAATAAGTTGAGTTGTGTCATTGGATTAACATTTAGGTCATTTTCGTCCTCGCTAGGCATATTCTTGTCCAATTAGGGTTTTTAACCAATCTTGTGCATCCAATAGGTGTGTTTGTGTCATTGGATGATCAATTAGGTCATTTTTGTCCTCCCTAGGCTTATTCTTGTCCAATTAGGGTTTTTAACCAATCTTGTGCATCCAATAAGTTCATTTGTGTTATTGGATTAACATTTAGGTCATATTCGTCCTCCCTAGGCATATTCTTGTCGAATTATGGTTTTTAACCAATCTTGTGCATCCAATAGGTGTGTTTGTGTCATTGGATGATCAATTAGGTCATTTTCGTCCTCCCTAGGCTTATTCTTGTCCAATTAGGGTTTTTAACCAATCTTGTGCATCCAATAGGTGTGTTTGTGTCATTGGATGATCAATTAGGTCATTTTCGTCCTCCCTTGGCTTATTCTTGTCCTATTAGGGTTTTTAACCAATCTTGTGCATCCAATAGGTGTGTTTGTGTCATTGGATGATCAATTAGGTCATTTTTGTCCTCCCTAGGCTTATTCTTGTCCAATTAGGGTTTTTAACCAATCTTGTGCATCCAATAAGTTCATTTGTGTTATTGGATTAACATTTAGGTCATATTCGTCCTCCCTAGGCATATTCTTGTCCAATTATGGTTTTTAACCAATCTTGTGCATCCAATAGGCGTGTTTGTGTCATTGGATGATCAATTAGGTCATTTTCGTCCTCCCTAGGCTTATTCTTGTCCAATTAGGGTTTTTAACCAATCTTGTGCATCCAATAGGTGTGTTTGTGTCATTGGATGATCAATTAGGTCATTTTCGTCCTCCCTAGGCTTATTCTTGTCCAATTAGGGTTTTTAACCAATCTTGTGCATCCAATAACTTTGTTTGTGTCATTGAATTAATATTTTGGTCATTTTCGTCCTCCCTAGGCATGTTCTTGTCCAACTAGGGTTTTTAACCAATCTTGTGCATCCAATTGGTGTGTTTGTGTCATTGGATGATCAATTAGGTCATTTTCGTCCTCCCTAGGCTTATTCTTGTCCAATTAGGGTTTTTAACCAATCTTGTGCATCCAATAGGTGTGTTTGTGTCATTGGATGATCAATTAGGTCATTTTCGTCCTCCCTAGGCTTATTCTTGTCCAATTAGGGTTTTTAACCAATCTTGTGCATCCGATAAGTTGAGTTGTGTCATTGGATTAACATTTAGGTCATTTTCGTCCTCCCTAGACTTATTCTTGTCCAATTTGGGTTTTTAACCAATCTTGTGCATCCAATAGGTGTGTTTGTGTCATTGGATGATCAATTAGGTCATTTTCGTCCTCCCTAGGCTTATTCTTGTCCAATTAGGGTTTTTAACTAATCTTGTGCATCCAATTGGTGTGTTTGTGTCGATGGATGATCAATTAAGTCATTTTCGTCCTCCCTAGGCTTATTCTTGTCCAATTACGGTTTTTAACCAATCTTGTGCATCAAATAAGTTCACTTGTGTCATTGGATGATCAATTAGGTCATTTTCGTCCTCCCTAGGCATATTCTTGTCCAACTAGGGTTTTAAACCAATCTTGTGCATCCAATAGGTGTGTTTGTGTCATTGGATGATCAATTAGGTCATTTTCGTCCTCCCTAGGCTTATTCTTGTCCAATTAGGGTTTTTAACCAATCTTGTGCATCCAATAGGTGTGTTTGTGTCATTGGATGATCAATTAGGTCATTTTCGTCCTCCCTAGGCTTATTCTTGTGCAATTTGGGTTTTTAACCAATCTTGTGCATCCAATAAATTCATTTGTGTCATTGGATGATCAATTAGGTCATTTTCGTCCTCCCTAGGCATATTCTTGTCCAACTAGGGTTTTAAACCAATCTTGTGCATCCAATAGGTGTGTTTGTGTCATTGGATGATCAATTAGGTCATTTTCGTCCTCCCTAGGCTTATTCTTGTCCAATTAGGGTTTTTAACCAATCTTGTGCATCCAATAGGTGTGTTTGTGTCATTGGATGATCAATTTAGGTCATTTTAGTTCTCCCTAGGCAAATTCTTGTCCAATTAGGGTTTTTAACCATTCTTGTGCATCCAATAGGTGTGTTTGTGTCATTGGATGATCAATTAGGTCATTTTCGTCCTCCCTAGGCTTATTCTTGTCCAATTAGGGTTTTTAACCAATCTTGTGCATCCAATAGGTGTGTTTGTGTCATTGGATGATCAATTAGGTCATTTTCGTCCTCCCTAGGCTTATTCTTGTCCAATTAGGGTTTTTAACCAATCTTGTGCATCCAATAGGTGTGTTTGTGTCATTGGATGATCAATTAGGTCATTTTTCGTCCTCCCTAAGCTTATTCTTGTCCAATTAGGGTTTTTAACCAATCTTATGCATCCAATAGGTGTGTTTGTGTCATTGGATGATCAATTAGGTCATTTTCGTCCTCCCTAGGCTTATTCTTGTCCAATTAGGGTTTTTAACCAATCTTGTGCATCCAATAGGTGTGTTTGTGTCATTGGATGATCAATTAGGTCATTTTCGTCCTCCCTAGGCTTATTCTTGTCCAATTAGGGTTTTTAACCAATCTTGTGCATCCAATAGGTGTGTTTGTGTCATTGGATGATCAATTTAGGTCATTTTCGTCCTCCCTAGGCTTATTCTTGTCCAATTAGGGTATTTAACCAATCTTGTGTTTCCAATAGGTGTGTTTGTGTCATTGGATGATCAATTAGGTCATTTTCGTCCTCCCTAGGCTTATTCTTGTCCAATTAGGGTTTTTAACCAATCTTGTGCATCCAACAAGTTTGTTTATGTCATTGAATTAATATTTAGGTCATTTTCGTCCTCCCTAGGCATATTCTTGTCCAATTAGGGTTTTTAACCAATTTTGTGCATCCAATAGGTGTGTTTGTGTCATTGGATGATCAATTAGGTCATTTTCGTCCTCCCTAGGCTTATTCTTGACCAATTAGGGTTTTTAACCAATCTTGTGCATCCAATAAGTTGAGTTGTGTCATTGGATTAGCATTTAGGTCATTTTCGTCCTCCCTAGGCTTATTCTTGTCCAATTAGGGTTTTTAACCAATCTTGTGCTTCCAATAGGTGCGTTTGTGTCATTGGATGATCAATTAGGTCATTTTCGTCCTCCCTAGGCCTATTCTTCTCCAATTAGGGTTTTTAACCAATCTTGTGCATCCAATAGGTGTGTTTGTGTCATTGGATGATCAATTAGGTCATTTTCGTCCTCCCTAGGCTTATTCTTGTCCAATTAGGGTTTTTAACCAATCTTGTGCATCCAATAGGTGTGTTTGTGTCATTGGATGATCAATTAGGTCATTTTCGTCCTCCCTAGGCTTATTCTTGTCCAATTAGGGTTTTTAACTAATCTTGTGCATCCAATAAGTTCATTTGTGTCATTGGATGATCAATTAGGTCATTTTCGTCCTTTCTATGCTGATTCTTGTCCAATTAGGTTTTTTAACCAATCTTGTGCGTCCAATAAGTGTGTTTGTGTCATTGGATGATCAATTAGGTCATTTTCGTCCTCCCTAGGCTTATTCTTGTCCAAATAGGGTTTTTAACCAATTTTGTGCATCCAATAGGTGTGTTTGTGTCATTGGATGATCAATTAGGTCATTTTCGTCCTCCCTAGGCTTATCTTGTCCAATTAGGGTTTTTAACCAATCTTGTGCATCCAATAGGTGTGTTTGTGTCATTGGATGATCAATTAGGTCATTTTCATCCTCCCTAGGCTTATTCTTGTCCAATTAGGGTTTTTAACCAATCTTGTCCATCCAATAAGTTTGTTTGTGTCATTGAGTTAATATTTAGGTCATTTTCGTCCTCCCTAGGCATATTCTTGTCCAATTAGGGTTTTTAACCAATCTTGTGCATCCAATAGGTGTGTTTGTGTCATTGGATGATCAATTAGGTCATTTTCGTCCTCCCTAGGCATATTCTTGTCCAATTAGGGTTTTTAACCAATCTTGTGCTTCCAATAGGTGTGTTTGTGTCATTGGATGATCAATTAGGTCATTTTCATCCTCCCTAGGCATATTCTTGTCCAATTAGGGTTTTTAACCAATCTTGTGCATCCGATAGGTGTGTTTTTGTCATTGGATGATAAATTAGGTCATTTTCGTCCTCCCTAGGTTTATTGTTGTCCAATTAGGGTTTTTAACCAATCTTGTGCATCCAATAAGTTCATTTGTGTCATTGGATTAACATTTAGGTCATTTTCGTCCTCCCTAGGCATATTCTTGTCCAATTAGGGTTTTTAACCAATCTTGTGCTTCCAATAGGTGTGTTTGTGTCAT